>CAUYUJ010005101.1:10000-64240 GCA_963575745.1 Prorocentrum cordatum | reverse complement strand
GTTCGAACCGGTAGTGACCCCCTCCGGTTTTCCGCCAGCAGCGGTAGAACACGCTCTTTCCGAGGTGGGGAGCCAATAGGGAGCAGGCTCGTCCATCAACGCAGGCAGTCAGAGGCCCAGAGGCGCTCCTCGAGGTCTCGAGGTGCGGAGCCGAAGGGGCCAGGCTCGTCCATCAACGCAGGCAGTCAGTGGCCCAGAGGCCCAGAGGCGCTCCTCGAGGTCTCGAGGTGGGGAGCCAACAGAGGCCAGGCTCGTCCAGCAACGTGGACGGTCAGAGGCCCAGAGGCACTCCTCGAGGTCTCGAGGTGGGAAGAAGCCAAAAGGGGCCAGGCTCGTCCAGCAGCGCAGGCAGTCAGAGGCCCAGAGGCGCTCCCCGAGGTCTCGAGGTGGGGGGCCAGAAGGGGCCAGGCTCGTCCAACAACGCAGGCAGTCAGAGGCCCAGAGGCGCTCCTCGAGGTCTCGAGGTGGGGAGCCAACAGGGGCCAGGCTCGTCCAGCAGCGTGGACGGTCAGAGGCCCAGAGGCGCTTCTCGAGGCCTCGAGGTGGGGAGCCAAAAGGGGCCAGGCTCGCCCAGCAGCGTGGACGGTCAGAGGCCCAGAGGCGCTCCTCGAGGTCTCGAGGTGGGGAGCCAAAATGGGCCAGGCTCGTCCAGCAGCGTGGGCAGCCAGAGGCCCAGAGGCGTTCCTCGAGGTCTCGAGGTGGGGAGCCGAAGGGGCCAGGCTCGTCCACCAACGCAGGCAGTCAGAGGCCCAGAGGCCCAGAGGCTCTCCTCGAGGTCTCGAGGCGGGGAGCCAAAAGGAGCCAGGCTCGCCCAGCAACGTGGACGGTCAGAGGCCCAGAGGCGATCCTCGAGGTCTCGAGGTGGGGAGCCAAAAGGAGCCAGGCTCGTCCAGCAGCGTGGACGGTCAGAGGCTCAGACGCGCTCCTCGAGGTCTCGAGGTGCGGAGCCAAGAGGGGCCAGGCTCGTCCAGCAGCGCAGGCAGTCAGAGGCCCAGAGGCGTTCCTCAAGGTCTCGGGGTGGGGAGCCGAAAGGGGCCAGGCTCGCCCAGCAGCGCAGGCAGTCAGAGGCCCAGAGGCGCTCTTCGAGGTCTCGAGGTGGGGAGCCAGAAGGGGCCAGGCTCGTCCATCAACGCAGGCAGTCAGAGGCCCAAAGGCGCTCCTCGAGGTCTCGAGGTGGGGGGCCAAATCGGTCCAGGCTCGTCCAGCAGCGTGGACGGTCAGAGGCCCAGAGGCGCTCCTCGAGGTCTCGAGGTGGGGAGCCAAAAGGGACCAGGCTCGTCCAGCAGCGCAGGCAGTCAGAGGCCCAGAGGCGCTCCTCGAGGTCTCGAGGTGCGGAGCCAAAAGGGGTCAGGCTCGTCCAGCAGCGTGGACGGTCAGAGGCCCAGAGGCGATCCTCGAGGTCTCGAGGTGGGGAGCCAAAAGAGACCAGGCTCGTCCAGCAGCGTGGACGGTCAGAGGCCCAGAGGCGCTCCTCGAGGTCCCGCGGTGGGGAGCTAAAAGGGACCAGGCTCGTCCATCAACGCAGGCAGTCAGAGGCCCAGACGCGCTCCTCGAGGTCTCGGGGTGGGGAGCCGAAAGGGGCCAGGCTCGCCCAGCAGCGCAGGCAGTCAGAGGCCCAGAGGCGCTCCTCGAGGTCTCGAGGTGGGGAGCCAAAAGGGGCCAGGCTCGTCCAGCAGCGTGGACGGTCAGAGGCCCAGAGGCGCTCCTCGAGGTCTCGAGGTGCGAAGCCAAAAGGTCTTGGGGCGCACTGCGTTAGGTTGGTGGGGAGGAGGTACAGAGAACGGACAAGCCAGGTTTGCACCGGACATCTCGCCAGTCCCACCGATCCCCTCATTCGGCGGCGCGCCCAGGGGGAAAGGCAGAGGGGACAGTGCTTCTCAGAAGGCTCGGAAGGCGGGTGGCCTTCGGAGAAGCTTTCTAGGCCATCTCCGAAGGCCCGGCGCCTTCTGAGAAATGGCCCGCCTCTTCTCGTTTGCTCCTGGGTGCGCCGCCGATTCGCGTCGAGCACAATCTCGTTCTGTGCGCCGAGTCGGGTGCTGGACCGAGACCTCTGACATCATGCATCATGATTTTTCCAGAGAGGGGGAGGAGGAGGAGGAGGAGGAGGAGGAGGAGGAGAGGAGGAGGAGGAGGAGGGAGGGGAGGAGGAGGAGGAACAGGAGCGAAAAACAGGAGGGGGAGGAGGAGGAGGAGGAGGAGGAGGAAGGACGGAGGAGAGGGTGAGGAGGAGGAGGTAGGAGGAGGAGGAGGAGGAGGAGGAGGAAGTGAGGAGGAAGAGGAGGAGGAGGAGGAGGAGGAAACGGAGGAGGGGAAGGAGGATGGAGAATGGAGGAGGAGGAGGCGGAGGGAGGAAGGAGGAGGTGGAGGAGGAGGAGGAGGAAGTGGAGGAGGTGGGTGAGGGGAGGAGGAGGAGGAGGAGGAGGAGGAGGAGGAGGAGGAGGAGGTGGAGGAGAGGAGTGGTGGAGGAGGACGGAGGGGAGGAGAGAGAGGAAGGAGGAGGAGGGAGGGGCGTTTAGGGGGAGGAGGAGGAGGAGGAGGAGGAAAAGGAGGAATAGGAGGAGCGAGGAGGGGAGGAGGAGGAGGAGGAGGAGGAGGAGGGAGAGGTTGACGGGGGAGCGGCGAGGAAGATGAGGACGAGGATCATGATGAGGGAGACGATGGGGAAGATGAGGTAGTGGAGGAGGAGGAGGAGGAGGAGGAGGAGGAGGAGGAGGAACACCTCACCGCCGCACGTACGTGGACCTCTCAGCCCCCACGCAGGGGCTGGTGCACGTGCCTGCCGTCGTTGCCGTCGTCTTCCTGCCGGGGCGTGCTTCCCGCAGGCGTGGCGCTGGAGTTCCCCGCGCATACCAGGCCCCCGCAGCGCGCACTGCGAGGGGGGGGGGAAGCAGGTGAGCAGCAAGGAGCAGGATCACCAAGGAGAAGGAGGCAGCAGGGGCGTTCTTCCTCCCTTCGCCTCCCCTCCATCTCCCTCCTCGGCAGAGGCATCTGGCCGTGCGCTCCCCAACGAGGTTAAGACCCCCTGGGGTGAGTTCCAAAGCCAGGGTCTGCGGTGACCGCAAGTATATACAGACACAATGCTATACACACATGCAAACATAGTCTACGTGTACCTATATATATATATATATATATATATATATATATATATATAGGTATATGTATGTATGGACAGATGTGTGTGTGTGTCGATGTGAACCTGCGTGTGGATAAATATACATATACATGTACATATACATATACATATACCATATAACATATACATATACATATACATTATACATATGCAGCATGATGCATGGCATGCATGCATGCATGCATGCATGAATTACATACATACATACATGCCATACTTGCATTATACACATACATACTTACATAAATACATACCATACTGCAACATATATCATATACACTTACTTACATACATACATACATACATACATAGCTTACATCCTACATACATACACATATACATACATACATACATACATACATGCATACATACATACATACATACACATACATACATACATACATACATGCACACATACATACATACATACATACATACATACATACATACATGTACACACATGTACACACATACATACATACATACATACAGACAGACAGACAGACAGACAGACAGACAGACAGACAGACAGACAGACAGACGTACATACAAACATACATACATACATATATACATACATACACACATACATACATACATACATACCTACATACATACATACACATACATGCATGTATGCATACATATATACATACATGCATACATACATACACATGTATGCATGTATGTATGTATATATATATGAATATGATGATGATTGATATTGGGCATCGATGCAGACAGCAGCAGCAGCAACAACAGCATCAGCATCAGCAGCCGCAGCAGCAGCAGCAGCAAGGTGCAAGCAGCAAGGTTCACAGAGCAGGTTCAAGGAGGTCCACGAGGGCGGGTAAATTGAGGTGTTTCCAGTTCCTGCTCTCGCGAGCCGATCTGTGTCCCGTTCGCTCCCCCCTTCCCTCAGGGCGCGCTGGATGGCCCTTGCGCGGTGGGATGCTCGTGGACATGCACTTGCTGTACTCGCTGGGGCTGGTGCAGCTGGGGGCGGCATACCATGGGCGTGGTGGGCAGTTCGGGCAGCCCGCGACCCGGAGGTCCAGGAGGTTGTTACGCAGATGAGTGCTGTGGGGGCCAGTGCGGCGTCGGCGGCAGCCTCCTGGATGGATGAGCCCATTCATGAGGGGGGCGACCTCGGCCGACTTCTGCACGCAGCGCCAGAGCGGCCACCTGCTTGCCTTCTTCGCCGTCGTCACCTTCTCGCTCTTCGCAGCCGCGACCGCTTGCTGCTGCTGCCCGTTCGGCTTCTTGTGCGGCCATGCGTGGGCAAGCTGGCGGGCGCCACCTGCAGCCGCCATTGCGGCCCCCACCGCAGTGGTGGCCCCCGCGCTGGCAGCAGGCGAGGCCGTCGCAGCCGCGCCGCTGCCGCCTTCCGGGACCAGTGCCTTGCGAAGGTTGCCGCCTTCCTCGCTTCTGGAGTGGAATCGGCGATTGATGTCGTCGCCTGGGAGCTGGGAGCTGGGAGCCCCTCGGGCGGCGGTGCAGGAATGGTGGGTCGCCCGCAGCCGGCGCTGGGCGGTGTGCTTCCCTGAGCGGCTGGATTCGCGACTTGAGAACGATCTCGCCAGCGAGTTTTGCGGCCGGGACGTCAGGGGCAGGCGCGGCAGGAGGCGTTGGCGACGAGGCCGAGGCTAGGAGAGCGTTTTTTTTTGTTTTTCTTCTGGCGGGTAACACTTGCTACCCGGGCATGACCCCCCCCGGGTAACGTTAACGACCCACGTTACGTTTTTTGATCGTGAAGAGCGGACCCCCCTCCTCTCAGCAGGTATGGCGCTGTGCTCACAGGCGTGGCGTGGTGCTGAAAAGGCATGTGTTGTGTCACAAACGTGTTGTCGGGTTCGCAGGTTGCCCACTTTCTGCGGCGACGAATTCGCAAGCATGGCGTGGTGGTAAAAAGGCATGTTTCGGTGTTGCCTGTTGTGGCGCCTGCAGGCTATTGCAGTGCGCGGACTAGTGTGGTTTACGCCAACATCCCTATATTATCTTCCCCTGCTCTTCCCACTTGTGGAACTCTGGAAGCAATGCTGCCACGGGATTTCGCAGCCATGTCTGGGTGGAGCAACGGTTATCCCGCGTCTGTTACAATTTGCGCTGACGACGGCGAGGCGACGTCGAACGATGCCATGAGTGCAGCTGCTGCATGGCAGAACATAATCCTACCTCCTCCCGCCTGCTCCACCGCCTACTAATATCCTCCCCCTTCTTCGTCGCCCTCTGCCCCTCCTCTTCCTCTCGTTCCTCTTCCCCTCTGGATTGCGCTGTGCGTTATTGGGATTATATAAATGGCCGTTTGGGCCAAATCGGGTTATCCGCGCAGCGCCCTTGCCCCTTCGCCTCGTCCCCCCCTCGCTCCTCCTCGTCCTCCTCGCAGGCTTTCGCTCGCATTTGCGGGCCGAATTTCGCGACACTTTCGTTGCGCACTGGCGCGCCGAGGTACGATATAATTGTACGTTCTGATGCGCTCATGTGCCATTATGGTTGCTGCGGTGCACGCAGGCGCTGCGGTGTACACGACGCTCTGGTACATGCAGGCAATGTGGTGTACACAAGCGTTGTTGCGCACACGGTTGCTGCAGTACACAGATTTTGCGGTGTACATGGGCGACGTGGTGGCGTTGTGCACGCAGCTGTTGTGGTGTACCGAAGCACTGTGGCGCACTCAGGCGGCGTTGTCTCGCACGAGTGCATTTGGCATTGTCGCGCGCGCATGGAATGCAGCGCTCGCAGGCAATTGATGTGCCGATGGCGCGGAGGCACATTGGCGGGCGCACGCCGTGGCCGCCGTTAGCGTCACCTGCCAGCCCCCCCGGGTAACAACCGTTACACTGTATGAATGTATGCATGCATGCATGCATACATACATGCATACATACGTACGTACATTTATACACACATATGTATACACAGGCATATAACGATCTAGGCGGGCCGAAACGGTGGAGGGCACGGGCGCGAAATTCGATTCGCGTCGGCGGCAAGCAGCGCGCCAGCCACCCCACGAGGGTTTGAGGGAGGAGGTGGCGGAGGAGACGAGGGAGGAGGAGGAGGAGAGGGAGGAGGGGGAGGAGGAGGAGGAGGAGGAGGAGGAGGAGGAGGAGGAGGAGGAGGAGGAGGAGGAGGAGGCGGAGGAGGAGGAGAGGCGGGAGGAGGAGGAGGAGGAGGTGCATCGACCAGCCTGCAAGTTGCGATCTTAGAGGGGCACTTGATGTGATGCAGCGCGGCCTCGAAGAACGGATACATTTTCGCGATGTGCGTTTGGGGGAGCGGCCACGCCCCCCGAAGCCAGTTGCGCAGTCGGCCGCGGAGGAGGCTGAGGCGGAGGAGGAGGAGGCGGTCGAGGTGGACAGAGGAGGAGGAGGAGGAGGAGGAGCGGAGGAGGAGGAGGAGGAGGAGGAGGAGGAGGAGGAGGAGGAGGAGGAGGAGGAGGAGGAGGAGGAGGAGCCATGGCAATGGGAGTAGCGATTGGAGGTGGCCCTGGCCACGCCGCCATCGGGCGCAGCAGTGCCGCCGACTGGCGGCAGCCCCGCGTGCCCTGGATGCGGCCCCAGGCCGGGCTAGCAAGATGCGGCCCGTGCGAGGTAGCACTCGTGAGTGCTCCAGCGGGGGCTGGGGCCGCGGCGGCTGGGCATTCGCGCGCGGGGCGCGCAATTTGCGCGCGCGCTGCGCTGCGCAATGCGGTCGCGTGCCGCTCCTGTGCGCTGGCAGCGGAGGAGGCGGCCCAGCGCGCAGCGTCGGCAGGCGCCAGCGAGGAGCAGCAGGAGGAGGAGGCGCCCGCAGCGACCCTGGATGGCGACGGCGCTTTCATGGACAGCGACGAGGAGTTTCAGGTTTTCCGATCGCCCTCGGAAGGGGGGCGAGAGGACCTGTTCGCCAGGGCTGCTGCCGCCGCTCCGGGGGGAGCCCGGGCGGTCCGGGGCCGAGAGCCGAAACGTCCAGGTGGCCCTCGAGGCCGTCGCGCTGGCGCCGGAACGCGGCATTTGGCGCCCGCGTGTGCGCCGCGCCCGAAAGGCCGGGCAGCCAGCCGAGCCCCCTGCCCCTGGTCCTCTCTCTGCAGAGCGGGATGCAGGAGTCCAAGGCAGCCAGCTGGCAGTCCCGGGCGCGGGGATGCTGGCGCTGGGCCTGCTGCAGCCATGGGGCCCCGACGACACGCCCCGCGAGGCTACTTGGCGCTTGCCCCCCCTCCCACGCCCTCCGCAAGATGCCGGCCCGCCTCCGCCAGCGCATCGACATCGTCTTCGGGGACCTCCTGCAGAAGCATGCTGCCGCGGAGTCTGCAGCAGTGCGCCGCGCCGCGGCACTGGGCGTGACCAAGGCCGTCCGAGCCTCGCAGATGCTGCGGGTAGCGCCGGCCCTTCTGCTTCGATGCCGCCCCTCTGCGCGCTCAGACGTCTTCCAGTCTGATCTGGAGCCGGCCAGCACCGATGCGATGGGCCGCTGCGCGTTGGTCAAGCAGCGTCTGCAGCCAGTAGAGGCGGGCGACTATGACGCGCCCTTGGCGGGATGCTTGTCGGACCTCCACGCAGCCGCGGCGGCCAGCGCGCAGGCAGCTGCAGGCCGAATCGCCCCGCTCCCAGGCCAGCCGCCTCCGGATGAGGAGGTTCGTCAGGAGGGCAGCGGCCCCGCAGAGCGGCGGGGCCCTCCGCGCGGCGGAGTCCCTAACTACTCGCGGGCGCCGTCCGGACGACCCCCATTCCGAGCAGCCGCGCGAATCGACGGCTTCGTCGGCGCCCCCCTCGACGACGTAGAGGCCGTTGCGCTCCGCGCGGGGCGCGCCCTCGCATTGCGAGGGGCGGAGAAGGCCGGGCCTCGTGCTACCGCGCGGTGCGGCGCAGGGCGGCGCACTGCGGTCCCGGCGGATGCGGGAGCTCTTCTTTGGAGGAGGAGGTGGGCGCCGTCTCCGCGGGCATCCTCGCAGAGGCCCGGTGGGCCCAGATGCGGGAGCAGGACGAGCTGCTGGACGTGGACACGGAGGCGTGGACAGCTGCGCGTATTGCCCCCGCCGACTGCGGCTCAACCCCGGCGGGGCCCCACGCGGCGCCAGCCAGCGCGCAAATTGCGGCCCGTCGCCTGCGCGGAGGTCCTCGCCAAGTTCGCGGAGGGCGTCTGCGTCGACGAGATCATGGCTGAGCGGCCGCAGGCCTTCGAGCCGCGGCAGCTGGGGTGCGGCGTGCCAGACGGCGCCCTTCTCGTCATTCACCTTGTCCGCAGCCGGGCCGAATGCGTCGTGGCCGAGGCCGCCCAGGAGCAAGCGGAGTAGAAGGAGGAGGAGGAGGAGGAGGAGGAGGAGGAGGAGGTGGATGGTGACCCCAGTGATCTTGCGCGCATATAGACATGGACAACGTCCACGGCCGTGAGCATAGATCATCATGCCTCAGGCGATGTAGCAAGCGCGCGCCCGAGCTCGCGGCCCTGGCAGCAGCCCAATGGCGTCTAGGGCGCGCAGCTGTGCGGCAACGGGCCAGCGGGCGCTGGCGGATGTCCTCCTCTTCGCGAGGCGGGTGGCAGGGGGCCCGGCCCATGCAGATCCCGTTCGCCATGGGGCTAGAGGATTGCCTCGAGCCCCCCCCGCGGCCGGGCACCCAGAGCGCGGGAGGCGGCTTGGAATAGCGCGGGCGAGCTACCAGGTCGACGCCTACTTGTTCGCCAAAGCCGGCGTGCTCTTCAACGAGTTGCCGGCCTCGGAGGCTGCCCCGGCGCGCGGCGGTCACCGCCCGACGGCCCCCAAATACCAGATGTGGGCCCCGGCGCGGGGCGCCGCAGCGGACGCCCACCACCCCGCTGCACATGCGCCGGCTTGCCAAGCGGACCCGGCGCGCGCGGCGGCGCGCAGCTGCGTGGAGGCGCCGTGAAACGAGACCTCGCCGTCCAGCTCCGCAGTGGCGGCCCTCTCGCGCACTCGGCGGCGCCGGGCGCGCAAGGCGGAGGCTCCCAGCGCGTCGGCGAGTTCGCCGCCGCCCACCCAGGGATCACCTCTGGGCGCTTGTCCTTCTTCTTGTTGTCCAAGTCGGTAGCGCATGCTCTTTCATATGATGCTCGTTTGGTGCCGTCTTCAGCGCTGGGCGCAGTGGCCGAGCCCGCGCGCGATCTGATGGAGCTGATCTTCGGCAGGCGCGTCGGGACCCATGCCGTCGCGCAGGTGCGCCATGCCGGCGCCTTCGGCGGCATGGGCCTCGTGCGCGAGGCAGCGGGCAGCGCGGCGGGCGCGGCGTTCTGGGCGCGCCTGCCGAAGATCAGAGGTCGTTTCACGGGAAAATCGGCCCTGGGGGATCGGCATACTCCTCCTCCTCGTCCTCCTACTCCTCATCCTCCTCCTCATCCGAGCCTCCGCCAATCGTCGTCCTCTGACCTCCCTCCGGGCATCCTCCGATCGTCCTCCTCCGGGGCCCCCGTGCAGGCCCGGATTCCAGCGCTCGCATTTGGGCTCGGTGCACGGGCCAACGGCTACGCTGTGGCGCGGGAGGCGGGCGAGGCCCAGAGCAGGCCGGGGGCGGAAGGAATGGCGGTGGGCCCGCAGGGCGGCGCGCGATGCACGTTGGAGGCGGCGGCTGCATGCATATGCCAGCAGCCCCTGGCCACGGGACGCCCCCGCAGACGCCCTCGGCGCGCTGGAGCTGCCGCCAGGCGCGTCGGCTCCGGAGGTGGCCCTGGGAGCCGCGCTCGCGGGTCTGCCGAGGAGGTTCGCGAGCCGGCCCTGTCAGCACCTCGACGCCCTCTCTGCCGCCCGGCTCTGGAACGGATTCGGCGTCCCGAGGCGGGAGGGCCTGCTGTCTGCCAGCGGCGCTGGCGCGGGCGCCCCGTGGATCCAGGGGCCCGGCGCGGCGGCGGACTGGTCTCCAAAAGCTCGTTCTTCCGGGCGGCCCCCCCGAGGCGGCTTGGCGCGCTGGAAGCTCCAAGCGGCGCGTCGCGCAGGAGGCCGTCGCGAGCCTCGTCGCTACGTCCCCAGGGAGCGCGCGGCCCCCGTGCATCGACGCAACGATCGGGTGCCCCCGCGCCGCCCGGCACGAGCAGGCGGCGGTCGACCGCGCCCGGGCAGGCGGCCGCCGGCGGCGCAAAGGGCAAACGAGAGACCGACGCGACGCCGACGTCTTGCCCGCGGTCTCCGAGGCCCACGGAAGGGCTGCGCTGGAGACGACGCGCTCGCTGGAGCTGATCGCTGCGCGCGCCGGCTGCTGGTTGTGCGACGCGTGGGCTGGGCCGCGGCTGGTGCTACGGTGGCGGGCGACGCTGGAGAGGGTCGTCCAGTTCGCCGCCGCGGACATCGACCTCCTGGCCCCTGGCCGCGACCCCAGTGCGACGGAGGCCCGGATGGCGCGCGGCCGCGTCCAGGCGGAGAGCTAGCCGCTTCTACTGCCATGGGTTGTGATCATGTGGCGTGGCAAAGTCTCAAGCAGCAGCGGCAGCAGCAGCAGCAGCAGCAGCAGCAGCTCCTCCTCCTCCTCCTCCTCCTCCTCCTCCTCCTCCTCCTCCTCCTCTCCCTTCTCATCCTCCTTCTCCTCCTCCTCCTCCTCCTCCTCCTCCTCCTCCTCCCCCTCCCCTCCCCCCTCCCTCCTGCTCCCCTCCTTCCTCCTCCTGCCCCTCCTTTGCCTCCTCCCCCCATCCTCCTCCTCCACCTCCTCCTCCTCTCTCTCTCCTCCTCTCTCCTCCTCCTCCTCCTCCTCTCCTCATCCTCCTCCTCCCTCCTCTTCCTCCTCCTCCTCCTCCTCCTCCCCGACCCTTTCCTCCATTCCTTCTCCTTATAAATATCTCTTCCCTGTCGCACCCCGACACTAGTTTTTACGGCGGGCTGGGCGTTTTGCCATAGACCCCCCACCATTTATGATTTTGAAGGTAACACATTAGCAACGGCTTCACAGATGGAGAGTGGCTGGTTTTCAAAATGTTGTTCTCGCCTTAGCGCCGCGTACACTCGTCTTAAACATTTGCAAGAATTTGACGGATTGAGGGCGAATCGTTTCCAAAATGTAGTTATCGCCTTAGTGCCGCGCACATTCGTTTTAAATCTTTGCACGGATTTCACGGATTGAGGGCGGCTCCTTTTCAAAATGTAGTTCTCGCCTTCGCGCCGCGCACATTCATTTCAAACATTGGCAGAAGCTTCAAGTATTGAGGGCAGCTTGTTTTTAAAATGTTGTTCTCGCCTTAGCGCCGCGCACATTCGTATTAAACCTTCGCACGACTTTCACAGATTGAGGGCGATTCCTTTTCAAAATGTGGTGTTCGCCTTAGCGTTTCCAAGCGTTTGCAAGAGTTTCACGGATTCCCATGGTCAACGTACCAGACATGCCGTTCTGGAAACATTCAGGTTTGTGAGGACGCACAATTTATGTTGATTCGTGGTGGTCAAGTCCCAGGAATTGCATTGTGGCAGGATTCAGGATCGCCAAGGCGCAACATGACAGTCAGGTTGATCCATGGCGTTGGAATCCCGAGAACAATTTCGTGGCATGCTTCAGGGTCCTCGGACAGTTCTCTTCCAACGAGGCAGTTTCCTCAGTACAAATGAACCGTAGTAGGGGCCTATGATGAGGGAGCTTGGAGGAAGGGTGTATTCCAACATCGTTGACACCTGTTGGGTTTAAACTGGTCCTCCTCCTCCTCCTCCTCCTCCTCCCTTCCCGCTCCCTCTCCCTCTCCCCCTTCCTTCCTCCCACCCCTCGTAATCGCGCCAGGCCCGTGCCCGTCGCCACGCGTCGGACACTCCGCGGTGGCCGCGGGCAGCCGCGTGTGCGCCCGCCCGCCGCGCGCGCGCCGCCGCCGCTGCCGTCGTTGCCGCCGCCGCCGCCGTCGTCGCCGTCGTCGTCATCGTCGTCGTCTTCGTTGCCGTCGCCGTCGCCGTCGCCTTCGCCTTCGCCGCCGCCGTTGCCGCCGATGCGGGTTCGAAGTTCGAGGTTTTCGAATCTGTTCGTCGGCCCTCGGCGGTTCTCCAGCCTCGGGGTGTTTGCCAGCAGCTGCGCTTCGCCGGGAGCGTTCTGGGGGCGCCCGCATTGTTTGGAACGGCTTCTGGAGACACGGCCTATGACCCGAAAACCACCGTCGTCGTCGTTGTCGCCGTCGTTACGGTCGTCGTCGCGATCGTCGTCGCCGCCACCGCCACCGCCACCGTCGTCGTTCTCGTCGTCGTCGTCGTCGTCATCGTCGTTGTCGTCGCCGTCGTCGTCGTGGCCGCCGCCGCTGCCGCCGCCGCCGCCGCCGCCGCCGCCGCCGCCGTCGTCGTCGTCGTCGTCGTCGTCGTCGTCGTCGTCGTCGTCGTCGTCGTCGTCGTCGTCGTCGTCGTTGCCATCGCCGTCGTCGCCGTGGCCTGCGTCGTCGTCGTCGTCGCCGTCGTGGTGGTCGGTCGTGGTCGTGGTCGTGGTCGTGGCCGCCGTCGTTGCCTTCGTGGTCGTCGTCGTCGTGGCCGTCGTCATCGTGGTCGGTTGTCGTCGTAATCGTGGTCGGTCGTGGTCGTGGCCGCCGTCGTCGCCCGATGCGGGGGCAGGGGTTCGGTTGGGCATCGCTCCTACTCCTCCTCCTCCTCCTCCTCCTCCTCCTTGTCCTCCTCCTCCTCCTCCTCCTCCTCCTCCTCCTCCTCCTCCTCCTCCTCCCTCCTCCTCCTCCTCATCCATCCATCTCTTCCTTCCTGCTCCTCCTCTCCTCCTCCTCCCTCCTCCATCCTCCTCCTCCTCCTCCTCCCTCCCTCCTCCTCCTCCTCCTCCCTCCTCCTCCTCCTCTCCTCCCCCTCCGCCCCCCCCCCGGCCCCTCCTCCCCCTCCTCCTCCCTTTCCTCCTCCTCCCCCTCCTCCTGCCTGCCTGCTAACGCCTCCGAGCGCACGCTGTGACCCGATCGGCGGTTGTGCGGTGCCTTCGGTGCTAAGGCGTGCTGGCTGTGTAAAGGATTTCAGGTTCTCGTTCGTCCGTGGGTGGGAGGAGGAGGAGGAGGAGGAGGAGGATGAGGAAGAGGAATAACAATAACAATAAGACAAATAATAAGAAGAATAATAATAATAAAAAGAAGAATAATAATCATAATAAGAAGAAACATAATCATATTAATAACCTTAATTATAACAATAAGAAGAAGACGAATCATAATAATCATAGTAAGAAGCAGATGAAGAAGAAGAAGGAAAAGGAGAAGGAGAAGGAGAAGGAGGAGGAGGAGGAGGAGGCCCCCCCATTTCTGGGTTTGTCACGTTTCAGCGGGGGTGGGAGATCCGCCTGGCCAGGCTGGGGGAGCCGGCCAGGGCCAGCGCGAGGGGCCCCCGTCGTGGCCACGCGGATCGCCTTGTGGCTACCTGGATGGCAGGCGGTCTCCAAAGCACGCCTGTTCGGACCACGTGGAGGTGTTCTCTGCTTTCCGCGTCCTTCTTGCCGGCTTTCGCCATCATCTCGATGGGCACAGGGGCAGAGGCACGAGCACCGGGCGAGCGGGAGTGGGCAGGTCAGGTCTGTGTGCGCGCGTGCGCGGGCTGCGTGCTGCCCTGTGCCCGTCCGTCCAGACGGGCACCGAGCTTCTGGTGCACACTGTCCGGGCGCTCACGGAGGCCAGCCCAGACCTGGTCTTGGTGGCGCTGGACGAGAAGAACGCCTGTGGGACCGCGCGCCGCGAGGCTTGCCTGGCTGAGCTGGAGAAGGCGGTGGGGTCACCTGCAGATGGTTCCAGTCGGGAAGGTGCCGCACGCCAAAAGTCAGGAGGGGAAAAAACACACAGACACAATTAATCGTCGATTCCCAGAAAAATATGGGAGAATATGGGAATTGGGGGGGAAGACAAAAACCTAGAAAATATGGGAAAATATAGGGAATCTGTTTATTTGTGTGTATTTATTTGTGTGTCCTGGGGCCCCTTCAAAAAGGACGAGCTGCTACGACGGGCTGCGGCAGCGCGCAGTGCGGGGCCTGCGGGGCCGGCCACGGCAGCCTCGTACACGCGTGGCTGGAATGCCCTGGGCTGTTGACGTGCTGGGCAGGATGGCACAGGACTGGTCCCGATAGCCCGAGAACCAGGGCTCCAGCATGGAGTTGATTGATCGGGCGGCGAGGTCTATACATATCCACTGCTCCCCGGCCAGGCCCATCCTGAGCTCACGAGCTGTGTATGCGCCCTCCTGGCCAAGCCAGGAGGGCGTGGCGTATGCACCGCTGCTGGGTTCAGGCTGGGCAGCTGGCCAGGGAGCAGTGGATATGTATAGATCTCGCCGCCCTAGATTGATGGCCCTTGTGTTCGCCCGGCCGGCGGCAGGACTTGGAGTGCTCGTGCGGCGCGCCGGGTGTGCCGCACGCCCACCGAGTCCCAGGTTCGAGGAAGAGCAACCGTGCATACGCGAGCTTCTCGGATCTGCGCTGGGCCCCCCGGCGGCGTCCCCCTGGCGCGCTCCGCGCGCCAGGGAAGTTGGTCCAGCGCGGATTCGAGAAATCCGCTCGGACCTCGCCAATGTATGATAGTTTATGTATATGCCGTTGTCTCTTGTTTTTGTTTCTTATTATCATTATTATTTTTCTTTTTTCTTATTATTGTTCTTCTAGTTGTCGTAGGCGTTTGGTTGTGGCCCGCGCTGGCCGGCACCCCCAGAACCTATTCGATGGCGGATGTGAGCCGCTCCCGACCCAAGCCTGGGCGGCGAGGTGATCCTTCCAGGAGGCCTGGTCTGGTGCTCTCTGGTCTTCGGGGGCTCGATCGGGGCCCGCGCGAGGAAGGTGCCGCAGGAGGCACCGGGCGGGTTCTGGCAGTTTCTGCGTTGGCGGGCCCGCTCGGTCGTGCCTCGCGGGCCCCTGGTCAGTTGCACCCACTGCTGCTCCTCCTCCTCCTCCTCCGTTTCCTTCTCCTCCTCCTCCGTTTCCTTCTCTTCCTCCTCCTCCTCCTCCTCCTCCTCCTCCTCCTCCTCCGTTTCCTTCTCCTCCTCCTCCTCCTCCTCCTCTCTCCTCCTCCTCCTCTCCTCGTCCTCCTCCTCCTCCTCCTCCTCTTCCTCCTTATCCTCCTCCTTCCATTCCCTCGTCTCCCTCCTACTTCTTGCCCCCCCCATGATCTCTCCTCCCTGCTCCCTCCTCCTTCTCTCCTCGTCAGCCCCCTTCCTGTCGCCAGTGTCCTCTCCCCGAGGCCGAAACGAAGGCATGAACATCAGCCTTCGGAGGTCCGCGCGAATTTGTTGGATCGGCGCTGGACTTAGGTCGGGCCTGTCTTCCTACAGGCGGATTCCGAACGAAAAATCGAGCACACTCAACCAATGATCAAAAACAGTCAATCATCAAAAGATCCTCCCCAGAGTATTCTTCGCAATTTTTGAATTTTCCTCCCGCAGAGGCATGCCCGACTCAGCGCTGGATCCCCCCCCCCGGCGCGCGGACCCTCCGGGAGGCGCCGCCGAGAGGGGGCCGTGTTGATGCCGCTGTTTTTTCCTAGGCCTCCCAGCTGCGGATATGCGGAAGTTGGAGCATATATACATTACCAGTGGCGGGCGGCTTTTCAATCCCAGGCCTTTGTAAGGGTCGGGGACGACGTCGGGGTGGTGTGGTGTATACGTCTCCCCCGTTTTCCAAGGGGAACAACGAAAAATATATATACCAGCATACCGTATACACCAGGATCCGCGTTCTTGTGCGAGTTTCAGCGCAGGGTCGGAAAAAGCGTCGGTATATATAGAGTTCGTTTCCCTAGATATGGCCCAAAGCGCTGCCGGGCAACATCTCGGCGCTCGAGCCACTCAAAAAGAGGTCTGCGCCTGCGGCATGGAGCAAGGCTGAAGCGCACGGCAGATCGCAGTGACCTTTCTGGTGGCCCGCGGGGTGCGTGGCCCGGGTAGATGGGGTCGACGGATCGCGCCGCATCGCCACAGCATCGGCGATACGTGGCCGATGCATCGCCGATGCGGCTCGATGTGGAGAACGGTTTTCTCCACGCCGACAGCGCCGATGCATCGCCGACGTCGGCGATGCATCGCCGATGCATCGGCGATGCAGTGGCGATGCGGCGCGATCCTTCGACCCCATCGATTCGGACCCCGTTCAGGAGGCCTCTGACGTCGGGTGCGTTGGTCAAAGAATGTGCCCAGGATGGCTTCTGACCCTGGACGATTCCTGATCTGACGGGGGCGGCGGGGATATCCATCGCCGAGCCTCCGTTGGAGGCCCCCCGGCTTCCAGACCCTGGGCTCGTTATCGGCTGGTTCCCTGCCCAGTGCCCCCCTTCGTCGTGGCCGCCTCCGTCGGGGCAGCAGGCCCTGCTTGTGCCAGGCGTTGACGGAGATTCTGGCTTCTTACGGTTTCGCCCCGCCTGCGGAGGCGATCGAGAGGCCGCAAGGCGATCGCCAGGGCCGAGCGAGCCGCCGTCGCGAGGGGCGGCCCTTGAATGAATTTCCTTTCGCATGCAAGTGCTTGACCTCGGTCGGGCACGCGGAGAGGTAGTTAAACACCCGCATCACGCTTGCGATTTGTCGAAGCCGCTGCTGGCTCTTCCGGGCATGGCGACGCTGGGATTCGCGCAGGCCGAGCCGGACCAGGCCGCGCCCAGCCAGGCTTGCGGGCCAGAGCCCGAGAAGCCTCCCTGGGCCACCTGCTGAGGTCGGTGCCGCGGGAGGCGGCCTGCGAGGCAGGCGGGAGGGTGGCTTTTTGAAACCGCTGCAGCTCCGACGAGGGAGACGCCCTGCGGTCGGCATCGATCGGCGGAGGTTCGGCCGCGCTCGCAGGACAGTCGGTGGAGTCTGCTTGCCGTGATATTACCGGACCTGCTCAGCAGAGGCGCTTCTGGGAGGAAAGGCGCACGTGAGGATAACGATGATATCTCTTTTTTTTTTTCTCTCTCTCTCTCTCTCTCTTTCTTTCTCTCTCTCTCTCTCTCTTTCGCTTTCTCTCTCGAATGCGCTTGTCCGTGATGCGCGCCGACCAGGACTACCCTAGTGTGGGGCAGCGGGCTCCTCCTCCTGCCCTGCCTTGCGATTTTTGAAAAATGTGCAGCACGCCGATTCGGATGTCTTGGGGCCGCGCGCTGGACCCCTTCCCTTGCGCGAGGAAGGCGCCAGGGGCGGCGCCGGACGCGCCGCCAGGGAAAGGGGGAAGGGGGACGCGCCGATCCAAGAAGCCCGCGCGGACCCCAAAAGTTTACCCCTGCTGTCTCGTCGTTGTCCTTCGGCGTCGGACAGACTGCTGGCGCTGCCGAGGTGACCGAAGACAGACTGGTAATTTCTTCCGAGGCGATGCGCGGCGCCAGTTTGCCTAGGACGAAGTGGTAATTCCTCAGCACGGTGATGGGTCGGCCGACTGGCGCGACATATTGTTTGATATCTGCATTTATATACATACACCAATTGTGTCAGAATAAGTGTTTATATCTAGCGTTCATATAATAGTCTATGTTCTTAACTTGTCTGAGGTATATATGTATATACGTGTGTTAGTCTATAGCTACAACTTTTCAAAACACAAGTTTTCGGAGGTCCGCTCGGACGTCTTACATTTGCGCCGAAGCACCTTCCCTGGCGCGCGGAGCGCGCCAGGAGCGGCGCCGGAGGCACCGCCAGGGGGGGCCTCAGCGCTGATCTCAGGAATCCGGGCGGAGCTCCGACAATTTAGAGTTGTCTTGGCATCGCTCGGACGTGAGTTTTTTTTTTTCTCGGCGAGAACCATCGAGGACCATCCTGGACCATCGAGCCAAACAAACACGCACGAAACCGAAAAATGCACGGGAAATGGGCGCCCGAGCGACGGCGAGTTGTACAGTCTCGTTGCTCCGGGACGCGGCAAGCTCTGACGACCCGAGGCGAGCAAACCAGCCGGCCCACGGGCCGCGCACCCACCGGCTGCAGGGGGGAGCCCCTGAAGCCGACGCCTTCTCGGGGTTCCCGTGGGCGGGGGCCAGCTGGAACCAGGAACAGCCCTCGACCGTCGTCGTCGTCGTCGTCGTCGTCGTCGTCGTCGTCGTCGTCGTCGTCGCTCGTCGCTCGTCGCTCGTCGCGTCGCGCGCGCGGGCGCGGCTGCGGTGCCGGACGGCGGGGGGGGGGGCGTGAACTACGTCATACCGCCCCTCGCCCCCCTCCCCCCCCCCATGACGCCCGTCATCGCCGAACATAAAAAGAAACGCGCTTCGTGCGGGCATACTTACTCCAGGCACTCTCGAGGCTGGAATCCCAAGCGCTGCCTTCAGAAATCATACTGGTCAAAAGACGGATCACATGCGTGGTGGACAGGGCGGAGGAGATTTTTTGTGCAGCCCACCGCTCAATTCTGCCTGCAGTGGAAGCCCATGCCAAGAAACACCCTGCTTGCCTCCAGGGTGCCCTGGGTTTCTCTGATTTTGATGGTTTTCTTTGGAAAGCGTGACGCTCCCACACCACACTCAGTGGACGTTCTGGGGTCTCAGGGTTGGGTTTCTTGTGGAAGGTTTCTTGTGGTCGAGCTCCTACTGTACGGTCTGCAAGCCAGGGGGAGCGCAAAGGCGAGAGTGTTTCAGCCATCCGGGCTGCGGCCCGTCCACGTCTGGCCAGCTCGGCCATAGACGAGCGAAGCCCTGAATTTGAGTTCGTTCCGCAGTCTCTCGTTCGGTCTCCCCGCTCCTGCTCGTCCTCCCTCCTCCCCCACTCGCTCCCCCCCACCCCGCGGCAAGAGCGCAGGTACGTGTTTGGGGGTGCCGTGAGGGGCCCCGCGGGCCAGTTTTGCTTGGACAAGGCGCGCTGCCCGCCCCGCCTCGCCTCGGGGCGGCCAGGTGCGGGCGGGTGTGCAGGAGCTGGGACCACGGGTGCAGTCAGCCCGCACGGTACGGGCGGGCAGCCTTCCCAAAGGTTACCTTTGCATCCTTGCTTCCTCGGTCCATCCTCGGCCGGTTTCGCTCGCCGCGCTGCGTTCGGAAAACTTCGAAAGGGGCGTCCAGGGCCTTTGCGTCCTTCTCGCGCGTCCTTCTGATACGGGTCGACTGTGGCGGATAGTGGTCGTGTATGAGGAGTAGTGGTTAGTGGTCTTGTTTGAGGAGTAGTGGATAGTGGTCGCGTATGAGGAGGAGGTGTGGAAGGAACCCGTGTAATACCCTCATATATACTCCTTATCCTTACCTCTCCCGCACCTGGCCGTTTGGGCTCAGGTACTGAGTTGGAGCGATCGTACCTTGATCGCGTGGGAGGGAAAGATATACATCTATCCCTCCATCTCTCTACCAACGGACCAGGGGTTCTGTACCCTTGTACTTCAACCCCATACACAGGTTATCAGCCCTTTAAAGCTCACCCTCACCGAATCGACCGCGGTGACCTTGCATGCGAGCCTGATGGAGCCACTTCGGCGCATGCGCCGTAAGGGTTCCATTGGGGTTTCGCGTCCAAGCTCTCCCACGGTGCGACGGCTCGGTGACGAGTTGGAGAGCATTCGTGCGGACTGTGTTGGTGTCCCCGATAACCCCCCCAGCTCCCGAGGACCCGAGGCGCGTCTAGCTGCTGAACTTCGCCGCGGCGCCGCCCGCGGGGGGACAGGAGAAGGAGTAGGAACAGGAAGGAAGGAGTTTCACACGCCGACCTTCGATCCTCCTTCCCCTTCCCCGTCGGGAGCAATCCCAACCGCGTCAGGCGAAATCCTTACCGGTCTCGATACTCCAGGGCGCTTTCGCGCTAACCGCCGATGGACCTCAGGTGCTGGGACCCCCAGCCCTGCGACCGTCCCTGTGGCGGAGCACGTAGCTACCTTCGAGGAACTCAGTAGACCAGTGTCGGCACAGCCACACACGCGGTATCCCAAGGTATCATCGGATGAGACACCACACACACATGGTCCGAGTCGCAGCTCGTCCGCGCGCAACCGCCGTGGAGCCCCAGGCCCATACGGCGAAAGCAGGTCGAGCCCGCGCGCTGCCTCTCAGAGGCCATGCACTCCCCGCGACAGGGGACACAGGGAAGCTGACGCTCCCCACCTCTCCATCTCAGACGACCAGCTGGCGGAGACGTCCGCCGCAGGTGACATAGCTGAGCTCAGAGACCAGGTTGAAACCTTCGTGTCCAGCCAATACTCTGGACTACTACAGAGCGTTCAGACGAACGCCACCGATACTGCAGCCATACGCCGCGATCTTGACGGCGCCTTAGGGATCATCGATTCCAGGATCGCCGAAGATCGACGCATCATAGGAGAACTGCAGTACCAGGTTGATCGTGAGGTGTCACACTCAGGTGAACGAACGGCGATGGTCGAGAACCTGCGCAACTATCTCGCGCAGATGGAGCAACAACTTGTGATCGTACGCGACACAGGCATTTCTGCGGTCAGGATTTTACACGATGAGATCCACGACCAGCTCCGTAACCGACCAACTCCAACCGAGGCCACAGACCTCGGCGACGTTCAGTCTCAGATCAATGATCTTCGATCTTACCTAGACCACACTACGGCGACGCTTCGTACCGAAGCACACGCAAACTCGTCGAACCTGATCGACATGTTGCAACGTACTGAGAGAGTCATCACTCAAAGGCTTGATGCGACCAACGCTGTCGTGCAGCCACTCGCTAACCGGATCTCTGACATAGAGCAGCGTTTCCTGGTGTACAGGACGCCCTGGCAGAGTTGCGTGTCGGACGAGCCCAGACTGGCCAGCTGGATTCTCCTCCCACGGTTTACGATTTCGCCCGCCTCACTGACAGGTTGCAGGAGGTTGAGAAGGCGGCGGACCACACGCAGTTAGAGCTCTCCCAGGTTATTCATGAAAGAGATACTGAGAAGGTACGTGTAGAGAGTTACCTCGCACGTCTGGAAAGCGAGGTGGAGGCACAAAGCGCCCGTCTCCGAGCATGCGAGCATCGACTTGATCGGTATTCCCAACGGTCTCGGGATACTGATGAGTATACACGCCAAAAGGTGGGTCAAATACAAGAAGACATGACGAGCTGGACAAATCAGCTGATCGACCACACTAACGACACCAACATTCACCTTCGACTTGCAGCCGACCTGCACAGGCCGACGGCAGCGTCCGCCGAAGCACCACAAACTTCAGCAGGTGTCGGTCCATACAACGACGCCTATCAAGGAGTCAGACACCGTCCGAGTGCCTGTCTTGCCTAAGATCACGCAGCTGCTGGAGTGGCAGCAAAGAGTGCGAAAGAACTTCGGGGCCGCCTCAGGGCGACCATCCAAAGCATACGCCTTCCTATGCGTGGCAGAACAGCCCGAATGTACATTCGAGGATTTACCAGACAGTGGAGACTTTGAGAGCATCGATTGCAAACTCGCAACCGCTCTGGGCGACATCTTATCCTCAGACTTACGCTACCAAATCAGGCTCATCGAGACCAGAGAGCACAAATCAGGACGCATGCTCAAAGGACGCCAGATATACTGGCATATCCTACAGTCCTACAAAGTGACAGACGTTGACGACGACGTGCACGATTTCGAGCGCCTTAAAGAACTGAGGATGAGAGATGAAGATTTGCAACGTTTTATTACCGATTGGGACGCCTTACTCTTGGAATGCCGAGAAGTACCCGATCCAAAGATATTGGAATCGCTATTTCGCACACATATTCGTAGACATGCATGGATGAAACAAGACATGTACGAGTACCAGCGTATGAAGATGAGCGACCCGAATCGTGCCTACGGTTGGCTTCGACAGCGTGTCCTGGACATACTGGAGGTTAAACAATTGGAGAAGAATCAAAACAAGCTACGGTACGAACACGAGACACGATCTCAGGTCAACGTGTGCGCTGCATGGAAGAAAGGCAATTGTCGCAACGGTGACCGATGCAAGGCTTTACATACATATTCCAGGGATTGGAAGAACAACAAATCTTCCAGAACATCAACGGCTGGTGGCAACCCCCGCCGTAGTATGTCCACTCCTGCGAATCACAAGAAGCCAGCATCAAGGCCATTCTGCTTCGATTTTGCCAAGCGCAACACATGTACCAGAGGTGATAAGTGTAACTACCCGCACGCCGCACAGTGCAAGGATTTCGCACAGAACAAGTGCACAAAAGGCGACAACTGCAAATACGCTCATCTCGCACCTGGTGCAAAGACTCCTGAACGAAGCCCGAGTCGACCACGGACTTCCAGCCAGGACAGCCGTGGCCGATCACCATCCCGCGGATCAGGAAGCCAACGGTCTTCACAACGCGGGGGGTATCGCTACGCAAGCGATTCACGACAGGGACGTGACAACCGACGCCAATACGACCGATCCCGTTCGACATCCAGGAGGTCCCAAGACTCTCGCAGCCAATCGAGAAGTCGTTACGACAGATCTTCGAGATCTACCTCCCGAGGACGAGACAATCGTGGCGGCGGACGCGGCAGTCCACGCGGCCGTGATAGATCATATGGTAGTGACAAAGGACGTGGCAAGCGGTATCCGAGCCGCGGATCGTCCCGTGGTTCACCCAACACTAGAGCACGTTCTCCTGCCAACTTTAGACGTTCACGCCGTTCAGACCGCAGTTACGTCATCCGTGACAAGACCCTCATGGCCAACACTAAGGCCACAGCGACATCTACCAAGATACGTCGTCGGATACGCTTCGACGTACGCAACGTGGACTACTACTTCCATACCATATCTGGCAGAGCTAGACTGGACAGATGGAAAGAGCTGCCGAATGAGGGTGACATCGTCAAAGTACCAGATCCATTACCACAAAAATGGTGGGATGAAAGTGCAGAGGCCTTACGAGAATGTCAAAAAGAGGCACAACTATGGTACGACGAACTGTACGACTACCGACGCAACAAAGAGTCGGTGGCCACACCAACTGCGATCCGAAAGCATGACGACACTGTCAAGCAGTCATCAAAGACTGCCCAGACGACAACAACGACAAAGCAAGTCGACCCTCCACGTTCGACTGCAGCATTGACAAGGTCTTGGGTTCTTGACAGTGGTTCTGCCCATCATATTCAGGGAAAACATGAACTTACGCAGACCGAGTCGGATCGCATATCTATTCGCGAAGAGCATATTCTGGAAACTGCAAATGGTGATCGTACCGTCAACGAGCACTACGACATACGGCTACCCGAGGTTGGACTGCATAGTTCAGCCCTTGCTTTACCAGACTGCCCATCATTACTATCAGTTGGAAAATTGATTGAGGTTGATGGCTTTCGACAGCTTTGGGATCCTGAGCTGGGCTACATGCTTCAGGATCCGGGGGGCCAATGGTATAAGATTCCAGTCAACAATCGAGTGCCAGAGTTACGACTCGACGACTTAACACGGATACCACCACCACGTTTATGCACTTCGTCAGCACCCCGCCGTCGTCAGCGAAAGCGTTCATCCGCCCGCTGTAACGACACTTGTTGGTGCTGCAAAACTACAGAGCAACCAACCACTGCAGATGAGCTACGACCCCGCATAGGGACCTGCCCCAAGAGACCACATGTCGGAGAGAGAGGAGGAGCACGGACCATCACGGTCGAAGAACCTCCCGACACAAGAACAGACGAGCCCAACGTGGACACAACCACCGACTCGCCTACGTCTCAGACGCAGTGTTCTCCTCCACAATGCGGGGGGTTAGATATAGCTCAAGCAGACAACGACATACCGACAGAGACACCCACACGAACGCATCCAGACAACGATCGAGTTCTCCCCAACAGACAAAAGAAACCGATCGACCCGATGCATTACATGACTCACAGCCCAAAACATCCTGACTGTGAGATCTGTTCTCGTACGATGGCACAGAATGCCCCGTGTAGACGACAGCGCAAACCACATCCACCGGCAGACCCCACCGAAGAGGATAACGCCTACGAGGCTTTTGTCCCGAAGAAGTTCGGTGAGGCTCTAACTGCCGACCATATCGTACTGGCCAAAGACGATGCCGCGGACAAACATGGCGACAAATATGCACTTGTTGTCCTTGACAGATATACTGGCATCTTCATGGCCTACCCAGCGCTACACAAAGACGCAGCTACTACAAAGGCATCCTTTCAACAGTTCATCGCCGCGAACGATGAGGTGAAGCATATCTACACAGACAACTCTGGAGAGCTTCAGAAAGCTTGCCGCCAACTGGGATGGAGACACGACACGAGTACGCCACATCGTCCACAGACAAATGGATTGATTGAGCGCGTTGTCAAAATTGTCGTTCTTGGTACCAGAGCTGTGTTACATATGTCTGGTCTGGGACACGAATGGTGGAAAGAGGCCATGCAAGCCTTTTGCTGTGGACACAACTTTGTGCATACATCCACGGGCGTTGCTGCCCTCAACGAGGAGCACGCAGAAAAGGCAGCTCATGAAATAAGATTTGGCGAAAGCTTTCCTGGGCACTGCATACCATTCGGTGCTCGGATATTTTGGAAATGCCTCAACCCCGAGATTAACAACGAGACTGCAAAGTTTAAAGAAAATACTCGGGAAGGGTTATTCATGGGATACCACTTACACTCTGGTGGACGATGGTCAGGTGACTACCTTGTTTTGGACACGGCTACATGCGCCAAGAATCCTGATGGTGAACTGTGTCATGTGCACAGAGTCAAAGACATCATCATCCCTGATGGCAAGTTCACCTACCCCGTGAAAGATGGTACTCTACGACATCATAATCCTGAGGCACACGACGAGGTGAAGGCATCTACTTCTCGCCCCTTGGGTGACAAGCCACTGCCTGATCCTCCACTTTCTTACCCTAAAGAATGGGATGATCCGTCTATGATGACAACGGAAGATAACACTGTTGATATCCAGACATCGGCTTCTGAAGTTGCTGCACCAGCGCCGGAGCCAGACTACTGGGAACAGCGTGGATATTGCGTCATCAGACACATTCGTACCCCAAGAAAGAAACTGTTCATCCCGACGGACGACGTCGTGAACATACCTGTACCTGTTGACCAACTCGACGTGACACGAGATTTCAAAACGACTTCTACTTTCGAGGGCGAAAGTAACTTCCGAGATGTTTGGGATGGTGTTAGCGCCAATGACCACAGGGAGTTAAGCGAGCCCTGGACAGGCACGATACAGTTCTATGAGCTTCCAAAAATGACGCCAGATGGCAAAATGGTGGTTCGTGGACGCGAGACACGTGTGCAGACTACTACACGTCCTGATCACGTTCTTCCCGAGCATTGGAAAACACTTTCTCGTGGACAACAAAAGAAAGATATCGATTACGCCAACGACGTTAAACGAGCTCGTGAGATTCGTGATCGTGCCGCATTGAGAGTGTGGACAAGACAGGATAAACAGGTCAACAATTTCCGTACTACTACATCAGGCGGACCAACCTGGAATACCGTGGAACGACGGGTTACATACGACACTGACAATGGCGACGTCATCCGCGATGAGAACGTCAAAGGCGTGACAAACAAAGAAATACTGTATGCCAAATTACCTGGTGGGCCACGTGACATTACCACGGTACTATACTACCGTCAACTACCACAACAGCACGATGGAGAAGAACGTGCTTTGGTATTTGTGGATAATGAGGGAACCGACTTTGGGACTCTGAACCCGCTTATGCGCAAGTTCACCCAGTCGGTAGTAATACCAACCATGCCACGTGAGACCAACTACACGCCGGCACACAGAGATAAAATACCAGATTCGACATGGTCACGCCCAGCATTAGTTACCAGAAACCTGAGTAAGAAAGAAGTTGCCGCATAACCACGTGCACAAGAAGCCCTACGAAAAGAATACGAGAGATTGGAAAAGAAACAAACATGGATGTTGGAGACTGTTGCAGAAAAAGCTGATATTGAGTCACAAGCTATCCGCAATGGAACAAAGGTGCATTTCTTCAATATCTTGGAGTTATCTTCAGTCAAACATGAGGAACTTCCTCATGATCTACGTAAATTCAAGGGCAGAGTGGTGGTTCAGGGCAATACAGGCAAAGATGAAACTGGTTTGGCCGCCATATTCGCCGACGCCGCTTCCAGTGCTTCGCATATAGAGGCTTCCACACTTTGCGATGCTACTGCGTTATTACCGCAATATGCGGGAGAGCAAAGTGACGCACCTGGAGCTTACACGCAGGCATTATTATACGACGACGGACGAAGTGATCCAGTTGATACCTGGATTACTATACCTAGATGGCGACAACCGACATCATGGTCAAAATACAGAAACCCAGTGTGCCGATTGCGATTGGCACTATACGGACACCCTCTCGCAGGTGTCTTTTGGGAACGAAAATGCCGTACATGCTTGGAAAGCGTCGGTTTCGAGCCTATTTCAGGATGGGAATGCGTATGGAGACACAACAAACTGGGACTGATACTTTCAGTATATGTGGACGATTTTAAATTGGCCGGCCCAGCTCATAATCTACAGACTGGCTGGGATTATATTCGCAAAAGCGGTATCGATTTGGATCCGCCTACTCCATACTCACAATATTTGGGTTGTGGACAACAAGCATATGATGTACCGCAGAGCATCTTCGACAAAAGAATGTCCACAATACGCCCTATGCTACCTGCACACAATGAGAAAGATTACAATACGGCAAAACACGTTCGTGGTATTCGACATGACATGCTTGGTTTTACAGATCAGTGCATTGAGCGATACCTGGAATGCGCCTCCAAGCGCGCCCAGGGAACAGGGTCACGTCGGAAACGATCCGACTCGTCGAGGGCTTCGCGACCCAAATCGCCATCCTCCTCCGGGTCGGTCGCCAGACCTACCAGTGTGCTCAACGCACGGCCACGATCATCCAGCCCAGCAAAATCGGTCGACACAACTTCTACCAATACTATACCCGCCACATACCATGATCTACCCGACGCAGAGACCCCTGGCATCGAGGACACCTCCTTCACTGAGTCCGACTATTCAGACGAGGGCGTTCTCGGCCAGGACGCGGCAAGTGTACTAATGAAGATCCTGTACTTGGCACGTTGCTGTCGTTTCGATCTTCTACATCCGGTATGTATGTTGGCCAGAGAAATTACCAAATGGAATGCTACATGTGATAAACGTCTACATCGGTTGATATGCTACATCAAAACGACGCGTACACATTGCTTACCCGGATGGATAGGCGATTCGCCAGACAAGTTATCCATCATGCTCTTTACTGACGCCTCGTTCGCTGATTGCATTACATCATCCAAATCCACTACCGGTGTTTTTGCTGCGCTTGTTGGACCCAATACGTTCTTTCCAGTCAACGTTGTATGTAAGAAACAAACGGTTGTTTCACATTCATCAACTGAATCGGAGATTGTTGCTCTCGATTCCGCACTACGACTGGAAGGGTTACCACTACTATCATTCTGGGAAGCCGTGGTGGAATTTGCCAAAACATGCAAAGAGAAGAATACATGCCTGAGTTGCCATCGACACGTTGACCCGGCGATGTGTCCTACATTGGCAGCCAAAAATAAGCGTAAACCATCGCCTCGCAAGGCGCCCCCTACTCGGGGATCTTCTCCTAGCCGTAGGCAACTACCGCTAAATACGGATTTACCTACGATTCCAAAGAGACGTACAATATCCCATGAAGGTACCGTACTACACGTGGATCCAGAGCCAGCTCCAGAGATCAGTGCACCGAAAGTACGTCTTATCGTCCTGGAGGATAACCAGGCCGTTATCAAAATTGCCCAAAAGGGACGTACACCAGCACTTCGTCATCTTCATCGTACTCATCGTATCAATCTGGATTGGATATGCGAAACATGCCAAATTGAACATATCGAGCTTAAATATGTAGGAACAAAAGAGCAGATCGCAGATATGATGACCAAACATTTCGAGACCAAGAAAGCAGACCTTTGGAAGGACCTCTTGGAACACTCGCTTATTTTTCCTGTTACTCCGATACAATGTCCGCCGATACGAGGGCCTCGGAGGCCCGACGGTTTACCTCATGAAGCGGAACCTCCTAAATTGAATGGATGCCCAGAAATATGCAAGATATTGCTGACGGAAAAAGAAAGATGGGGCGATGTAGGATCAGAATGCGGATTTCAGTGTGTTGGGCAAGCTAGCCACGAGGGACTATGTGCATGCATGTGCCACATTGGCGTACCAGCCGCAGATATTGCGTCGCGCACACCTCGTTCACGCGCACGTTCACCGCACGGTAGACATCCCCGCCATCCTCCCTCACCTCAACGAGATGCAGAGAGAGTTAGGACATTGATTATTCGTTCACACCGCAGCAATTTTACGACTCGAGCTGCAAAGCTTACAAGCATCCTGTTTGCCGCTTGCGAGGCGAAAATAAGTGAGATCGGTTCTAATCCCGACCCCTCCATCCACGAGATGGATCAGGCACAGCCGCTCAACCTCGTCGGCTGGCCCATCGGCTACGACAAGGAGTACGACCCGAACGCCAGGGACGATGACCGCGTGGGCTTCGCGTACCGCGCTCAAACTGGTCGTCCTCGTGATCCCGAAGATGGTTACATATACATACATCAACGGCGTGCCGATCGAAGCGGAGAATTTGATCTTCGCGTGCCCGACGAATCTTCTATCCGTGAACTCGCCCGCTTCGCGTCCATCGAGGCTAAGAAATGGGCCAACACCGAGAGTGGATCCGTCGGCGGCAACGCCAACTACGAGTACAACGCGTTCACAGCTACGCCGTGGCTATCATTCATGCGTGCTATGTGTATGATTTCCAGCCTTTTCAATCGTAATCCTTCAGTACAAGACAGTGTTCGTGGACTACATGATCATTTGAATGCGACGATCCCAGGATCAGACCGCAAATGTCCACCATCAAACTTTATTACAATGATACTGAAGACGGAGTGGATGATGATTCACAACGATTGGTCCAAAATTGGCAGTGCAATTCTGGGACAATACACCGAGGACAGCGTTACGGATACGCAAAGATATTACAACAATGGTCTGAGTGCACCATCCGATGTATACCAGAATGGATTGGTAACGCCATACTATGCTCCTAAAATTGATCGTGCAATGGCCAAGCTACCTACTCGTCCACCTGGCATCGCCAGGACATCGGATACATCTGGACACATCGGTCACATCGTCGAAGATAACTTGGTCACCAACACGAGAGCATTTTCCGACCTTACCCAAACAAAGAAGTTCCGCCGCAAGCTTACTACATGGTTGACTGCGCGCGGAGGCTTTGGAAGTATCGGATCAAACTCCAAGACGGTGGCAACACCATCCGACCATCCGAATGGTTGGGTGGCGATATTGGATGATCCACAAGATACAGAGCGTACCTATCGTTGGACACCATACAACGAGGGCAACGACTTTTTCGGCGAAGCTGCTGACCAGATGGGTTCGAATGACCCTGGCCTGACTCCTGGCAATGATGTTGACCCATTTGAGCTAGACCACGCAAAATACAGTGCTTTCTGTGGTGGTCGCTTGGTTTCTACCCTATTGTCAGACAATGGGTGGCACTCCCTCGTACAAGAGGACTTGGGACTACTATTACATCATGCGTTTGGGCCATCGGGTCACGCGTACAAATGGACCAACTTATACACTGACTCAACATGGATCATGCATCCGAAGAAAGGGACTAAGGGTTCAAAACACAAGAAGTACCCCACTTTCGGCATCGACGAGCTCAACGCTGCCCAGAAGAGAATCGACCTCGCCAAAGCATCGAGTACTGCTCTTGTACCGCTATTCATGCCATGCCTTAACCGCGCGGAATACATGGGCGGCGCTACTCTAGAGCACTTGTCGACCATGATCCGCGACGACATCATGATGTGGGCATTCTCCTTTGGCAATTACAGGGAATGGTTCAGACAGAATGACACGCCGATTGGTCAAGATTGCGTTCTCTTGCCTGAAGCTGGTTATGAAGGCGTACGATACGGAATGGAGGAACTACGCAAGCAACGTTTCGAGAAAGAGGAAAGCCGTATCAACGCTCTTCTCAACAATCAGTTTGAGAACACTCTCGAGCAGCGCAATATGATCAGGAAGATCCGCGAAGCCAGAGGCCTCATGTTTCAAAGCGACAGCGCTTCCATCAAGAAGTGGCGCGAGTTGAACGAGACCATCTGGGAATACTGGGCCAATGATTTCCCATCATCCATGAAACAAAAACACTATCACAGGGGACTCAATGCCATGGTAGTATGGAGCGCGAACGACATCGCATGTGCCAATCCTGGACAGAACACCATCGACATGCGCCGACATCACAGTCGTGCTCCCACCAACGTACACGAGCTCCAAAAGATGGAATGTGAGGGCGGCGTCCCGACGCTCATGCCCGTACACGTGCTCGTGGACGTATCACGTTTTGTCGATGTGATGCAGTATTTCCGCTGCCCCACGGTCATGGGACCTGGAAAAGCAGCGCAATGGGGCGTACACCCGAACTTTGATCACCACACGAGCGACTTGATCACCATCTTGCAGAACCGTGGTATCACTGTTCTTCCATCAGACCATTGGGTGGATACGTACGACAGGGTTACCCCACAGGCTTGGCACGCCAAACAGAACAACCATAACATGGCAATGTTTACAACGCAATTCTGCGACGCAGTATGCTATCGCAATTTTTGCGCCTTGATACAGTCTCTTCCTTCTCAGCCATATCCATTCAGGCCGCCCCTGCTGACTGCTGTCACGGACAACCAGGCCTACACACAGGCCAAAGAAATCATGGCAGCCCTCGACTTCAGAGAAAAGTTGACAAACGAATGGAAAAGAGACCTCAGCCTCACAACATTGATGACACAGACGGCAAACGAGATGGCTCATTGTGCGTGGATGGCGTCATGTGCCGAGGGCACATTGCCGGCATCACTGCCTGCCGAGACGGGCGACACCACTGAGCCGACTCCTGGAAGGTCGACGCGTACGCCAGCACCTGACCCTGGCGATCCTGACCAAACCCTTCCTGATAATGATCCATGGGTTATTGCATACAACGACTTATTCCAGTACCTTATGCTGTTGATCAAAGAATACCCTGGGGCTTGGGCGTCTTGGCATTCTCTTGAGAAAGATGAACTTCTAGAACCCAAGATCGTCAAAACTGTTGAAGATGCACATGCAGTTACTTGGGTTGTATTCGAGCAATTCTTACATCAGATCAAAGATTTGGATGGAGACGATAATGCGACCAAATCAAGAATCATTGCAGAAGAAAACAGATTGTCTTCTCACCGCATCGGCCCAGCTGCCGAGAACGAGAAGAACATCGAGGCATGCAAAACATTCTTCAAGCAGAATGCACTGGATCGAGTTGCTTTGGGTCATGACCCTGATGTTCCTACATCCGTATGGAAGGCAGCTGATGACACAGCACAGCCAGCCCCACCAGGCCCATTGCCTGATCCACTGCAACCTGGACCGCAATCGATAAAAGCGTCGCAACCATCGACTCCAGAGCCCAAAGCAGAACAACAACCAGCAGATCAGCTCCCAAAAGCTGAGGCGGTACCGATCCCTGATGACGGCACCGACCTTGAGGCAATGGAGCTGGAGGCAACTCCTGCCGAGGAGGAGCCTTCTCCACATGAGATGAATAGATTGTCATGGCAGGACAGCTGCGAGCGTTCCATGCACGAGGATACCAGCAAGATCGGGATCTTCGACAACTCATGCACTATTCGCGAATGGAAGCTTCAAGCAGGCGTCAAAGATGACCATCCATACATGTGCCCTATGTTGCGGGGCACGAGTGCGACCAATGGATTTGCCTGCATCGAAGACCAGGAGTGGTACGAGCAGCTACTGCATGATGATAGTGTAATTGCTCATGCGCCTGACATCGCACAATCTGGTTGTTTCCCAGGGTGGAAATGGATACCATTACCACATTACGACGATGTACGTTATGGTCCAGAGCTCATTGAGGAAGAATGGCTGGGAACAAACAAATACATGAGCAAAGACATTACGACTATGTTACGCCATGAGATTCACTACAAAAAGTTTTGGATCAACCAATTTCATGACAGACGTATTAATATCTGGGAGAAAACAACAAAGAATGATTGGAAGATTCCAAGCAATTGGACATCCTTTAAAGAAATGGTCGAATGGAAATTCCGAGATCGCAAAGAAAGACACAATGGACCATCCATGGAAGCGGCAGTGGCACATTTCAAGAAAGACGGTGAACATGATGGATACACCGATTGGAACGACTACTATCCGATATTCATTATTCGTGCGTTCCAGAAGCATATTGACCCGCAGAAAAACATAATCGAGATATATGCCAAGCCGATCCCCGAAGGAGGTGACCCCAGTACCTTTGACTGGAACAGCGTCATTGCTATTCGGTGCGTTGGTGGTCACAGTTGTGTCAACCCATCTTCCAAGCCATGGAATATGGGATGGGAAAGTCTACAGTGGACAGATGTCAAGTATCTCCATCATGGAACAGCATCCCGTGCCTGGAAAAACATATTGAGGACAGGGATCATTCCTGGATATGTCGAACCACATTCTCAGGGAGACAGAAATTATAAAGCATCGCAGCGATCTGAGGCATTCTTCAGTTCTAGCACATATTTGAACAATGTTCAAAAGAACCCACATACTTCAGTGGAATCGTACAAGTTCAACAGCTACAAGAACGAAGTCGAGCTGGTGATTAACATGGAAATCGCCACAAAAGCAGGTTGCAGATTTTGGTTGGGTACTCAGGGCGCTATCATGACTGAGGACGTGGTACCCGCTGCGGCAATTATTGCAATTCGCCGCCTCAAACCACACCACATGCATGGCCAGCAGTTGTGGCCAGATGGCGACCCATGGGACTACCCGCCATTGGCAGCCAGAGAGCCATTGAGCAAGTACGAGATTTGCGCCTGCCTCCCTGGAGAACTTATTGACGACCCACCTGGATTGGCACCTATCGACCCCGACCACAACATGGAGCCTCCAAGGGCGACGCCAGCATCAGCACCCTCGGCCAGGCCGGGGGAAACCCCTGCTGGCCGTACATCCGCAGAGGACGCCTTGGATGAGCAAATAGTACGCGCTATGATTCAGGAGACCAATCACAAAGCAGATGATAAAGAATGGTTGATTGCATTGTCACATTGTCGCGAAGCTCTTCGACCAATCACATCAAAGATCATGCAAAAAGATTGGGATCGTCGTCCTGCATTTAACGATGTTCGATTGGGCGACTTCATTGTCATTAAGAATTGGGGTTCTACCAAATGCTTTCACTACGACAACCACTGGCCCAAAGGCAATCACAATACCAAGATTGCCTTGTCCAAGGGACACATATATGGTCCAATCATCCATTTCGGCATATTCGACAAGTTCTTTGCGGTACAAGTACCTATTGTCAACTACGGTTTACGATGGGTAAATATCTGGTATAATGACAAAAGCATGCCCCTCAAGGGCGTCGTATTTGCATTACCGATTCGTATCGAAGAACACGCCATCGATCCAACATGGATGGAGACTGTCCTGAAAGGCCCGACATCATGCAGCGAGGAGTTACTGCAGCACAAGGTTAGCGGCAGCTTACCATACCTTGGAATGCCTAGCATCCATAGACCACGTATTCCGCGTACACCACCAAGAAGGCCCGCTCCACGGACACCTGATCCAGACGAGCTGGTGGCCACACCTGCCGAGGACAACGCTCAGACGGGCGAAATTCCTCGACAGGGTGCAGCATCATCGCATGATCCACTGATCACCGTAATCGTGGACATATCAAATATCGCTCTTACTGCCGATGAGAAAGCTGCGAACGACAACATGAGAGCAGACCTCTCGGCAGACATCCAAGCAGAAGAGCAGATTGAGGCAAGCATCCTCGATAACACCATTGATCCGCCATCGAATTTCCTTGACCATCCAGATTACGACCCCGACGAGGATTCAAGATGGATTAGACAGTCTGATGATTGCCGCGTGTATTGTTGGACATCGGCGTTATTGGTGGATTCGCCTATGATCAAGATGAAGCAGATCATCGAGCTACACAGTGGCGCAGACAGAATCGTAATGGACAAAATTCAGTCACATTTACAATTTGAAATTCGATTTGGATCGAAAGCATGGAATGCGGAGTCATATCAATTGAACTACAATCATACCCACAAGTGGGCACGTGACTTACCCAATTGTGGTGCAGATCATTTCTTCAAAAAGTTGGTACACTACCTCGACCCAGGGACTATCGAGGAGTCGACCACAGGCATCTTTCAATGGATTTCCAAAGTATACCAGAACATCTTGAAAGATAGTACTGTGGAACTACCAGATTGCGCCAAGGAGGTCATCCATGACAACCATCCTGCACTTCAGGCATTGCGTGATCTATTCAAAAATTGTACTGCGACATACGGTAATCCAGATTTTCCTGCGTGGGAAGAGCTGGTGGAAACACCTGCTGCGCCTCGAGAGCAAAGCGCTGAGCAGGATATTCCCCACGACCCAGGCAGTGTTGCGTCTGCAGCTCCCGATCAGGAGACTATGGTACGTATCATAGCCGAACAGACGGGACTCAAGCGCGAGGAGGGCGACAACGAGGCTACCTTGCAGAAGCAGGCTCGCCGTCTTCGTGAGGAGAACGTATGCCATGGCGGTACTGAGGATACCGACAACGTCAAGATAGAGTACAAAGGACTGCCAGGGGAAAGGTTGTCTCGGATCGAGATCGAGGGATTAAGCAGATCGATCGCTTCCAGACCGAACACCGAGATCAATCGTGAGGCGATCAATCAGATCGGTCAGAGCCTCGCTCGCGGTCAGGACACCCGTTGGGGATCCCGCGATCACCTGACTTCGGCTGGGGCCCCCGAGACGATCTTGCATCCCATACCGCTCTGTCATAATTGCGGTCGAGATCTGTCCCTCGGGATTGTCACAGGTGACGGCACACTCTGTGATATATGTTGGCAATACACTGTGGCCGTAGGCGCCACAGGTAAGAGCACCGCCACACAGAGCGATCTCGCGTACCTGCAGAAATTGACGAACTGGATCAAGACGACGTTGTCCGAGGACCTGATCGCGAGATACATGAAGGATGGCGCACACGTCATTATGACGGGTGCGCGATCGCACATAGGCACAGAGAAAGATCAGTTGCGGAGATTGGCCAATGCGTCCAAAAAGAGGTATCAGAAGTGGGTCGAAGCCGGTAGCCCGCCTGCACACGAATGCAGATTAATGGGCGAATCCGAGGACGACCGACTTTTGTACTACCCATTCGCCAATCTCATACAACGCTTTCTCAACGACCTCAAGTTCCATCATCAGATGACAGGCGCCCGCGTGAATGTCGGCAAGAAGCCTTGGACCGTCGAGGACATGCGCGACGCGTGGGACATCCTTGACGTCAGTATTAGGACTGGACAGGCTGGTCGGAGAAAGTGGTGGCTGAACGAGGGACGCATTGACAGGCAGACGCGGCAGGCGCGCGCGGACTGGTTACGGTTTCTCTCCCTCGAAGGGACGGAACCCGTGAACAGTTCACCCAGCGCAAGCTTGCCGCGATTGCCAACGAACTGATAGGCTCCCTCGATCCGTCACACACCGACCAGAGGGGGGTAGTACAGGGATGAGAACCGATCCAGATACACACTCCCAACAGTCCGATGACGCCATGGAGCCGCGGCCGCCGCCGCGCCCGCCGCCGCGCCCTGCTCCTGGCGACGCTGCTGCATCCAGCGCCTCAGGCGCGGAGGACTACACGCCCGCGATGCCGCGCGCCAAGAGAGCACGTACATCTGATTGCGCTGCTTACTGGCGCCACAATCTCGAAGACAGCGATTGGGGTCTTCGATGCTGGAGTTACTACATCAAATGTTGGATCTACATTGCGATCAACAACGACGGGTATGTTTACATCCAGGATATCACGTACAACGATTGGTTCCGCAACTGGATCCCGAGGACAACTTGGGAAACGTTTACGACAAGCTACGTGACATACAACGGCCAGAGGGTGTGGGACCGCAGGTTCTACAAGGACGGCGACGCGTAGTGGGTCGGCCGCAAGGCCCACTGCTCAAGAGCAGAACTTCCTTTCATCAAAGTTCGCCTTGAGCGGTGGCTACTATATTCTTTTAGGTCACTTCAATCATTCCAACAAGTGGCCGTACACACATATATATATATATATAGATATGCCTTTTGCGATCACCGAGGCAGCCTCCTAAGGAGCAACGCCAGCGGGAGTCGCCAAACAGATTTTTATACATCTCTTTTCGCGTTCATCAACACGACATTTTGTCTGGCCAGACACTTGCTTTACACAGATTTGCGTTTCTTTTCAGAATCGCGTTCGTCAACACGATCTTAGCATACATTTTTTTATGCAAACTTGTGTTTCATTTCAAGATTGTGTTCGTCAACACGATCTTCGCATGCATGTTTTACCAATTTGAACAATATTGCGTCGAGAATAATCTGCTTGCTGGTGGCAACACCTGCCTCGCAAATCATGCGAGGCAGATTGCATGTTGCCTTAATGCTCAGATCTACTTTCTCCGCCTACCCTTGTCTCATTCTTCCCCTCCCTCGAGTGCCGAAGCGTTTTGGGGGGCGCACCGAGGGGGCGCCAAAGTGCGCCTGGGGATGAAAGGGGGACTTAGGGTATCTCTTATTACCTCACTTTGCAGCTGTGGCTTCGCTGTTTTCCAAGCCTCAGCTGCCTTTCTGACTTAAGGACTAAAGGAGTTCAGAGGCTACGGATTCCTATCCTCTGTTCCCGAGTCCTGCCTTCGCGGGCGGGATTCGGGACGGGGGGTGCGGAAGGAACCCGTGTAATACCCTCATATATACTCCTTATCCTTACCTCTCCCGCACCTGGCCGTTTGGGCTCAGGTACTGAGTTGGAGCGATCGTACCTTGATCGCGCGGGAGGGAAAGATATACATATATCCCTCCATCTCTCTACCAACGGACCAGGGGTTCTGTACCCTTGTACTTCAACCCCATACACAGGAGGAGGAGGAGGAGGAGGAGGAGGAGGACACGAGGAGGAGGAGGGGGAGGAAGAGGGGGAGGAGGCGGAGGAGGAGGAGGAGAGGAGGAGGAGGAGGAGGAGGAGGAGGAGGAGGAGGGAGGGAGGGGGAGGGGAGGAGAGGGGAGGGGAGGGAGGGGGGGGGGGGGGGGGGAGGGAGGGGAGGAGGGGAGGGGAGGGGAGGGGAGGGGAGGGGGAGGGAGGGGAGGGAGGCAGGGGAGGAGGCAGACAGCAGGCAGGCAGGAAGAGGAGGACGATGAGGAGGACGATGAGGAGGAAGATGATGAGGAAGAGGAGGAGGGGGAGGAGGAGGAGGACGAGGAGGAGGAGGAGGAGGAGGGAGGAGGAGGAGGAGGAGGAGCGAGGCCGACATGGGCGTCCGAGCCTTTGCATCATTCTCGCGCGGTCCTGCGGCAGCGGGCCGTCGGGGGCCCATTGCGGTCGCCACGGCCAGGCGCGGCTCTCGGGACGTTGGCGCGCGTGGGCCTCGGGAGGGGTCCAGGGGCCGATGCACGACGGAGGCAGGGGGAGCAGCAGCAGCAGCCAGAGAAGAACAGGGGGAGGAGGAGGAGGAGGAGGAGGAGGAGGAGGAGGAGGAGGAGGAGGACGTTCAGGAGGAGTTGGAGGAGGGGGGAGGAGGAAGGGGGAGGATGAGGGAGGAGGAGGAGGAGTAGGAGGAGGAGGAGGAGGGAGGGAGGAGGAGGGGGAGGAGGGAGGAGGGAGGAGGGAGGAGGGAGGAGGAGGAGGGAGGAGGGAGGAGGGAGGAGGGAAGGAGGGAGGGGGAGGAGGGAGGAGGAGGAGGAGGAGAGAGGAGGAGGAGGAGGAGAGAGGAGGAGGAGGGAGGAGGGAGGAGGAGGAAAGGGGATAATGAGGAAGGGGGAGGAGGGAGAGGAGGAGGAGGAAGAAGAAGAAGAAAACGAAGTAAGAGAAGGATGGATGAGGAGGAAGGAAGAGGAAAAGGAGGAGGAGAAGGAGAAGAAGGAGAACGAGCAGGCGACGGCGATGTCGAAGACACAGGCGACGACGAAGAGGAGCGCTACGAGGACGATGGAGGAATCTGGTGAGGACAAGGATGCTGGTACATGTGGTGAGGAGAAGGGAGACAGGGAACGAGGGAAGAGGTAAGCATGACGATGCTGCTGCTGATGATGCTGATGATGCTGATGATGATAATGACGATGCTGATGCTGATGCTGATGATGATGATGATGATGGTGGTGATGGTGGTGATGGTGGTGATGGTGATGGTGATGATGATGGTGATGATGCTGATGCTGATGCTGGTGCTGCTGATGATGCTGATGCTGATGTTGATGCTGATGACGATGATGAAGATGCTGATGGTGAGCCTGATCATCATCATGATGCTGATGCTGATGACGATGATGTTCATGCTGATGCGTATGCAGCTGTTGATGCTGGTGATGATGCTGCTGGTGCTGATGCTGATGCTGGTGATGATGCTGGTGATGATGAGGATGGGGACGATGATGACGATGAGGATGAGGATGAGGATGCTGATGAGGATGTGGATGATGATGATGATGATGATGAGGATGATGATGATGATGATGATGATGATGATGATGACGTTGATGATGATGATGATGATGATGATGATGATGATGATGATGATGATGATGATGATGATGATGATGAGGAGGAGGAGGAGGAGGAGGAGGAGGAGGAGGATGATGAGGATGAACATGATGATGTTGATCATGGTGATTGCGATTGTGGTGGTGGGAAGGGGGAGGGAGATGAGGAGGAGGAGGAGGAGGAGGAAGATGTCCGTAGCCATCTTGGCTCCGTAGCCATTCGGCTAAAGGGAGGCGGCCCCTCCCAGGCGGCGGCACATCTCCGATACTGGACGCTCTGGTTTCGGCGTGTGTTTCGACACTGTTCATATCCATATGGAGAAGGCTCAAGCTGCCCACTCAGCGGCAGCAGCGGCGGCATTTGGGCCATAGCGGCCATACTGGATTCAGGTGCGTGCGGAAAGAAGCTCAGCACGGCCGTGTCAGCTGCAGCTCGAGAGGCAGCCATTGCAGAGATCGCGGCGAAGGGTACCGATGATGGAAGTGGAAGCAGCAGTGGAAACAGGCATAACCAGCTTCTGGATGAGGTTCTGGTGGCGGCTCAGAGAGAGGTGACACTACCCAGAACACCGACGATCACGAGGCTCAAGGAGGAGCTTCGCAGCAGAGGCGGAAAGAAATTGGCATCGAGGCTTAGCAACCTTACCAAGTTGAGAAATGCAGAAGCTCATGTTGATCTCGGTATCGTAGGAAATGCCGTTTCTTGTCGGAGACATCAGACTTCAAAGAAGCCCGTGGATGAGCAGGTGAAGCTACCAGCCAAGGCGTACGAGCAGCTGCGCACTGTCAAGGATGAGGCGGGTTTGGGAGGCCCCAAGGCTGAGCTCGAGTTCGCGCGGGGCATCGTCAGGGGGCCGCCGCAGCTCGCCGACACTGTGTTCAGCACTTCGGCATCTCGTTCCGCAGCGAGATTCAGTCCATCCAGGACACCCTGGCCGCCCAGGCCAGCGAGATCGAAACTTCAAAAGAGATCCTCCTCCAGCGGATGACCAAACGCACCGAGTCCGCCGCTGGGGAGGGCGCGCAGGTCATATTCCCGGAAACGGCGCACACTCATATGCAAGCCAATTCTGAAGAGTTTCGGAGCGGCGCCAGAAGGGCCGGTGATGAAACCGAGCCCGGGAGCGCCCACGAAGTCTTCGACTTGGCGGCCGAGGACTCGGGCGACGGCGCCGGCGCCGCGGCAGATAAATATGACACCATCAGACGGACACCGTTGTTAGTGGAAATCGAGGCCAAGCAAGGCCGGCAGCATTTTGAGGTCACCCTTGCAATCGACGAGAAAGGGGTCTTGTTCATGAGTGTGCCAAGTATGCCTAATTACGCGCACAGATGTGCTCAGTCAAGCACACCTCCAATGCGCCCGCTGTTCGAAGGTAGGGGGGATTGCATCATACTTTGCTGTCAGCTCGCCAGAGACAGGTTTAGGCAAAGCCATGTGCTATCTGTGCGATGAGAGTTGTAGCAGGTTCCAGCAAGCATACCATTGCGCCTAATGTAAAGCCTGGGCCCACACAGTGCGCTTCCATGGTTTCATAAACAGCAGGGGGGGTAACAGCTAGGTGGTATGCGTGGTAGCGCCGAAGGCTGGGCCACTGCGCAGAGATGCCCCCCCCTGGGGCCCCATTCCCCCATCCCCTCTCCTGTCTCTCGCACCTGTCGTCTGGCATGGGATTTGCGCCGCAACATCTGCCCCAGGAGCGGAGCTCTAGTCTAGGAGATTCGTTTCCCAACGGCTGTAGCTTGCGTTGAGAGCAACGAGGGGGACTGCGACGGTGGAAGATAGGGGGTGGGACAGTGAGCAAGGCATGTAGTAGGCAGGCGCGATGTTACTCCTGTCGTAACGGCGCAACGGGCTGTAGCCCAGTGCAGCGTTCCCTCGCCCATTCCCCCGTCGCTTTCCTTGCGGTATCCATTTCCTGCAATCCCCCCCATCTCTGCTCCTCGGCATTTCTTTGGGCCCATCGCTGCTGCGCCTGCCAGCAGATGAGGATAAGGGGGCACGTGGCGATGGGCGGGGGAACGAGGATTGCAGGCGTTGGGGAGGGGGCATCCAATTTCCATGACCTAGGGCGCCGCGGCGTTTTGGCCGATTCCCGGGGCCCTTCGTCGCGACGGCGGCGGTTGTCGTGGCAAGATTCCTCTTCAGTCATCGCCTCGCCGCTCTGCAAGTGCAACTTGCGTTCCCTCGGCAGAGCGGGCTTCCTGGATGGGGGGGGGGCGGTGGATTTTGAGCACTGCGCGCGGTTGCGCGGCGCGCGCGCTGGGCTGTTGCGCGGCGCGCTGGAGGAGGAGCAGAGGGGGCCCCCCTTCGCCCATCCCAGCAGCCACATTTTGAGGCCCACCTGGGGGCCAGAGCTGCGCGGGCAAGCCCTCGAGGCGCAGGTGACGAGACAAGCGGGGCCAGCGCGTTCGGGCACCTCCCCCCTTCCCCTCCGGTGGCAGTGGCGCGGCCGGCAGTCGCAGCTGGAGCTGCGTTGGGCTATTTGTTGTTTTTTGTTGGTCTCTCTCTCTCTCTCTTTCTTTCTGTCTTAGTTTTTTTTGTTTCTCTCTCTCTCTCTTGTCATATGTTTATCTCCCTCTCTCTCTATATATATACATACACATCTATCGCGCTCTCTCTCTCTCTTGTTTATTTCTCTCTCGCCCTCCCTCTCTCTCTTGTTTTGTTCCTCTCTCTCTCTCTATCTATCTTTCTTGTTTTCTATGTGTGTGTTTTTTGTTGTTTCTCTCTCTCTCTTTCTCTCTCTCTCCCTCTCCCTCCTCTCTCTCTCTCTCTTTTTCTCTCCCCCTCCCCCCGCGCTTTTTGTAGTAGTTGTTGTTTTGTTGTTTGTTTTGTTATGTAAATATCTCCTCTCTCTCTCTCTCCCTCTCTCTCTGTCTCTCCACCTCTCTCAGTCCCTTTGCCTTTCCCTTCTTTCTCTCTCTCTGTCTCTGTCTCTCTCTGTCTCTGTCTCCGTTTGATGTTTCATATTTTTTTGTGTTCATGTCTCTTTCTATGTCCGGCCTGCCTCTCTCTCTCTCTCTCTCTCTTTTGTTCATTATCTCTCTCTCTCTCTCTTTGTTTCTCTCTCTCTCTCTCTCTACGTCTCTCTCTCTCTCTCTCTTCCCCTCCGCCCCCTTCCTTTCCTGTGGTTATATTGTTTGTTGTGTTCTCTCTCTCTCTCGCTGTCTCTCTATTTTTGTTTCTCTCTCTTTGTCTCTCTCTCTCTCTCTCTCTTCTTTATATGTTTCCTTTGTTTCCTATCTATCTCTCTCTCCCTCTCTCTCTCTCTCTCTCCCTCTCTCACTCTTTCTCTCCCCCTCTCTCTCTCTCTCTTTTTTTTCTCTCTCTCTCTCTCTCTCTCTTTCTGTCTCTCTCTCTCTCTCTTCCACTTTCTCCCTCCCGCTCTCTCTTGTTTTTGTGTTTCCCATCCCTTGTCTCTCTCTCTCTCTTCCACTTTCTCCCTCTCGCTCTTGTTCTTGTGTTTTCCATCCTTTCTCCCTCTCCATCTGCGTCTCTCCATCTCTCCATCTCTCCATCTCTCTCTCTCTCTCTCTCGCTATTTATTTGTCCATTCATGTCTCTCTCTCTCTCTCTCCCTCGCCCCCTCCCTCCCTCATTATTTCTCTTTCTCTTTATTTCTCTTTCTCTGTCTCTCTCTCTCTCTCTCTCTTCATTTCTCTTTCTCTCTCTCTCTCTCTATTCCCATCTCTCTCCCCCCCTTTCCCCCCCCCTTGCCCCCGTTGCGCCTTGGGCGGCGCGCTGATGCAGCGGCGGCAGCGGCCCCAGTTCGGCGCCCCGGCCGGCTTCTCGGCCGCGGGCGGGCGAGCCATCTCGGTTCAAGGCCAGTACTGTTTCTCCGGAACTGTCACTCTCGAGGCCCCCGTCCACTGCCCGCGTGCTTCGCTGCCGCCCCAAAGGGGCGAGCTGCCGCCGATTTCCGCATTCAGAGCGCGGCCGGCGTCGGCCCGCGCAGTCGACGGTCCGCGCCCGCGCCAGCGCGAGCGGGGGCGCCGCGGTCGGGCGGGAGAGACGAGAGACGCGAGGACTGGTATTGCGCAGGTAGCGTTTACGGTTGGGGACCGAAGCAGGACGCGCGCTTCCTCAACGATGCCTTTACTGTGTATGGCGCTCGCTGCTGTCTTCACAAAGGGGTTGCGCACGGCGGGGCTCGAGGGCCCGAGTCGCCGTCGCAACGACCCGAGCGAGAGCAGTCCCCGTGGGCGCAGCAAAGAGATCAAGGGAAACACGTGTCCGAGTCGGGAAGCGACTTTCAGCGTTTGCAGCGCGAGCTCGCTGCCAAGAAGGCCGCGAGCTCCGACGTCGATGCCATGGGCGAAGACGGAAGCGGCAATCGAGAGCCAGAGTGTGAGCTACATCAGCAGATCACCGGCGTCGAGAACAGACTGAAGAAGCGCCCGCAGGCGCCGATAGCCGCAGGGCCTGAAATGGGTCCAGCACGTGGGGGGTTGCTCACGCTGCAGGAGGAGCTTGGCTCGAAGCGCCGTGCCAGCAAGCCAACTGCTACTCCGATTCCGGACCTGTCGCGCAATTTTGCCCGCGCGGAGGAGCGCGTTTTGAAGGCCGCCAAGTTCTTGGGGGGGCGCAAGGCCGAGGCCGCGCGTGCGCAAGGCTGGGCGAGAATAGTGCGAATGCAAGCTGGCGGAGACGCAACAGAGTCTGTTGGCGATGGGAGCACAGCGCGAAGAGATGGCTTCGAGATCGACCATTTCAGCGCCAGAAGGCACGGGGGCGGCGCATTCAACTGTCTTGGGACCTGGGTTCACAGTCGACGCGCTCGAGCAGCTGCTCAATGGTCATGTTCTTGAGAAGACCAATCAGGGCGAGGATCTCACTGAGGTGTTGGGGCCGATCTGATTCGCGGCGCGCCCGCTTGCCAGTGTCAGGGGCCCAGGAGTAGGGGCGGTTCGTTGGCCAAACACCTCGTTGGGGGCAGCGCCAGCTATGCGCGCGGCCCACGGGCCACTGGCGGCGCTGCGAAACGTGCGACTTGGGGTTCGGCTAGTTATTGGGGGCCTGAAGAGCCCCAGACTTTGCCACGCTTGGGCCCGGCAGGCTGGGGCCAGGGCACATGGCAGGCGAAGCGGCGCACGCGCAATCGGCCACCCGCCTTTCCCGTGGAAGAGCATTTCGCCATTGACGTCAAGAGCTGCGCCGGGCAATGGATGTGGGATTTGTGAGGAGAGCAGTTTCAGGACCCAGGAGTGCGGCGAGAATGGTGCGAGGCGCACTTGGGCGCTGACCCATCGCGCCCCGGGCGCGGGGGGCCGGCGCGGGGGGCCGATTCGACGACTGGAAGAAGATTGGAACGTGCCGAGCGGGCCAGGGCTGGGATCTGTGCTGACGCTTGACATGAGGCGCGAGGTGGTCGACTGCATGTCTTTAGCTTCCCTCGGCGCTGCGACGCAGAAGGATGGGGGGCTATGGCAGCTCAGCAATGGCAGGTATTGGACGACATCGTCAACATGATGAGCGACGCGGTGCGCGATCGGGCCCGAGACGCAGGCCGCCGACGCAGGTCTTGGCCTGGGCAGGGCAACCCACGGCCGCTACAGTCAGTGTCGGGAGCAAGGAGATGTCCCAGCTTGGCTCTGGCACCTGGGTTAGGCCGCGCGATGAGCAAGGTCTTGCAAAGGGTCAGTGCTGGAGGCAAAGTATGGCGCATTGGCTGTCTGTCATGGGCAGCCCATCGCTGGCTAAACCTCCTGCGCAGGAACAGGGCGGGACTGAGGCCAAATGTTGCGTTGGCACGGTCAATTGCGCAGCGTCGCCCTCGTTGGTGGAGCATTGGCGCGCGAGCCAGAATGTCGCGCGCCGTCGGCTCAAGAGCACCATTTTTGGATGACAAGATGGGGCCAGTGCAGATGCAGATGGCGGATATGAGGTGCCATGGGATCCGGCGCGCAGTGGAGCTGCAGAAAGCGGGGGGGCGCATGGGGGCATGGCGCTGCTGGCCCCGCCCCAATAGTAGGATCACCGAGGCGCCGTTCCGATCGCAGGCTAAGTTGGACGGAGTTCGGTTGTTTGTTGGGCATTTGCACTAGGGAGTCTCCAAAGGCATTGTGGTGATCAGCGTTTACGTGCATGCGTCGGAAGGCTGGTCATATCTCAATATTGATATATATATAGAGTACTGAGCTCAGATACTGCGCGGCGCTCAATATTCTTGGAATTTGATGGATGGTCTTGGGAGGTGGGAATATTGAACCTTCGAAGCGGCAGCGAGATTGGCCTTTTTCAGTTAGAGGGCTTTTTACTACGCGGTAGAGCCCACCTGCGACGAGCGAGCTGGGCCGACGCATCGATTATGCGATGGTTTGTGACAAATTCCTCGCGCGTTTGCGATTTACGTCGCTGGCTGGGGATGGGCAGCTTGGGCTCGACAACTCGTTGAACCTCGCGGCTTCGGCGCCGAAGCTCAAATTGGGCGCGCGAGACCCCCGCGCCTGAGAACTCGGGCACTTGCAGTGCAAATCGCGCAAGCAGCGCATGCTCAGCGTAGTCTCAAGGCGGCGCGGGGCGCGGCATTCGCAGAGTTAGTGTTCGACTGGGCCGTTCGCTGGGCTTCGAAGGGCGCGCGTCGGTTTCAACGCGCGGGGCGAGCGGGGCCAGTCTGCCAGCCGCGGAAGAAGCTGAAGTGGATATCGCCGCGCAAGCGCACTCGCGTCGCCGAAGTGGCCCGCGCGCGGGAAGGCGCGGGCCCATGGGGCGAGCACTTGCAAGCGGCAGGTGTTAGTGTTGAGAAATAGTGCAGGGTCTTGAGTCACGCGGCCAATGCGTCAAATTTCGGATGGACAATGCGTTCATCTTGTCAAGCTGGCCAGAGAGGTCGCGCTGCCGTTGAATGAGGCGGTCGATAGCAAAGCGGCGCTTAGGACATTTTATTAGGCATCGACATTTTTTTGTCCTCCAGGTTGGCGCGCTGCTCTTCACGAGGTCGGGCCCCCAGCCGGTCACGGACGGCGCTGTCGAGCGCGGGGGGCAGGGGGGCGAGAGAGCATTTGGCTGCAGCGCGAAGGGCCGGCGGCAGTGGGCCGACGATTTTTTCCGGCGCTGGGGCGGCGCATGAGCGCGCCGAAGTTCCCGTCGAGGCGGAGGTGGTCAAGGCGATGTTCCGGGCTGAACCGTATAAGATGGTGGACCGTGAGTTCGGTGAGTGGCAGGAGGTTTGGGCGTCTCGCGGTTGCGCCAAATTCCAGACACTTGGAAACCTCTCTGACTGGGACCTGCTGCCCGTCGTGACCGTCGACGTCTTGGGGCGGGTGGCCCTTCGGTTTCCTGGCCGCGCGGCTAAAGGGCAGGCGGGGGTCGCTCCAGCGGCTTTCTGGCAGGTCAGCAGCGTCGGTTTGGAGGTGCCCGGTTCTTTGCATTCCAAATGCGAGCAGCTGGGCGTCTGGCCTGAGAACGGGGCCATCCGCGCGGTGATTCGCTTGCCAAAACCAGGTGGTGTAGCAGACCCATTGCTTTTGTCAGTGCAGTGGTTCGGATCTGGTCGAGGGCTCGAGGCGCCATTCCACGGCGGCGGCTCAAAGAAGTCGATCCACCACGAGCACGGGGAGAAGGTGGCGCAGGGCGATCGTCGAGCGCATCGGCGTTTCATCGCAACTTGGCGGAAGTGGTAGTGCATCCGGGGCAGCATTCGATCGCCTCTCTCTCTCTCTCTCTCTCTCTCTCTCTCTCGGATGCTTGGAAAGCGTTGTGCAGCGCATCGCCCCCGGCCTTGATGCAGCAAGCGGCGATTATGCAGTTACCTCTTCGGCTTGCTTGGTTGGTTGTACAGCACCACCTGGTGCCAGGGACCATTCGAGCTTACGCGTCGCGATCTACGGGCTTCAATCTTGTCAAGGGGTCTCGGCAGGCTGCAGTCGCAGTGCCGCGCTACGCTCGGCGCTGACGGCTAGCGCGCTCAAGAGAGATGGGCTCGCAGGAGTGATGTTGCAGGGCCGGTTGGCGGCGCTTCGCTGCAGTGGACGGGGCGCGATCGGGGCAAATGATCACAGCTGTGGAAGGCGCCCAGGGGTTTCATGCGCGATTGGTCATCCAGGTCAGCAAGTCGGGGCTCGTATCCACGTCGTGCTCTGGTTCGCGTGCGTCTCGAGAGTCAGCCGATTTCTGCGCCGTGCCCGATCTGCGGCACATGCGCATTTTCGGACATGGTTTACATGGGAAGGTGGTTCGACGCACAGCGGCAGTCAAGCGAAAAGAGTTCTGAAGGGTCGTCTCAAGAGGGCATTCACTTTCAAGCAGGCGGTGGGGCTCAATATTACGGCGATGTGGCGCACTGGGTTATTGCCAGTTGTTGGACATTGTGCGACGGTCAGTGGAGTGCCAGACGTTTAGTTGAGAAGTCCACGCAGAATTGCGGCCCGGATGGCAGGATATCCCGCGCGGGGGGCCAGCATCAAACCTTGCTTGACCACGCAAAAGGATGCATATTATGATCCCCCCTTTGACGCGACGACGGCATTCTTCTTTGCGCTTCACCGTGCCATTTGGAATCAGGAGCGCAGCTTGGAGCATATGGAAATGGCCTGGCGCTGCTTGGTGGATGGCCCCGTCAGTTGGCATAATGCAAGTGGTGCGTTAGCTGTGGTTCTTCTTTCGGTGCGCAGGATTTGATGCGCAATGTCATGCACTGCGCTGGTCAAGGATGATCGCGGGCAGCATCGCTCCCTGCAGGTCGCGCCGCCGATGGCCATGCAATCGTTACTTAGGTTGGGCATTAGAAAACCTCTTGAGCATCATCCGACGGTTGAAGTTACCGCGCGACTCTGGGCAAGGCGCTTGAGGCTGCGCGTCGGGGCTACGGCGGCGACGGCGCGCCCCCCTGCGGCAGCGGGGGCGCTTCGAGCGCTGCGTTCGTGGTCGCTGTGGGCCGAGCTCTACGGTCGCAGCGACAGTCGAGCTCGCCAATTGGCGCGCGCGCCAACAGGAGGACGGGAATCTCGGTTTTTGCCTCTACGAACGCCTAGTAGCGTCTAGCAACTTGTTGGGCGACGAGGGCGATCGCTCCACGCCTGAGGAGTTGGTCAACTTCGAAGAGGCTCTACAGAAACATGACAAGTATGCAACCGGCTGTTGTCTTGGACTCCTGCGATTTAGCCATTGGGATGTTGCATCATCATGCTGCGCCGCAGCTGCCTGGCGATGGCCCCCCTGTCTTGCGCGGGGGCAACTGGAGCAAACGTGGCGATGACGAGCGCGCGGCGTCGTTGGCTGATGGTTCTGCATCGCCTTCAGCTTTTCCAGGGCTGCGTCGGCGCTGCTGGGCAGCAGTGCAGATGTCCAAGTTTGATCGCCCTCTTCGGGCGGTCTACGGAGGGCTACTTGGGTAATATCAGATTGTATGTTCGGCGGAGAGGCATCTGGCTTTGGGGGTCTGAGGTGCGCGAGCAAAGTCGGCACTGCCGCGGCGGACTTGCGATCCCGAGTCGCAGGAGGCTCTCGTTGGAGCGTGGCCGACGCAGGGGCTGAAACTACGCGCGCTGGCGCTTGGCGGAGCACGCGGGCACGCGCGCGCAAGCAGGAGCTGACGATTCCCAAGTTCTGTTGGTGCCCGCCATCCGGATTTCTTGGAGGTGGCTGAAGGGCGCGGGGCTCAAGGGTTCTATCCAACGTGGGCACTCAGTAATGGATCGGCGGCTATTTCGCTACACGAGGTGCTGAAGAAGTTGCGACCACCAAGGGTTACGGTGAGTTCGCGCAGCATGTTTTCGATCAAGGTCGCACGGCGGCGTGGCGTTTCAGTTGGGCGTTGGCAAGGCTTTTTCTCAGCAGCAGTTGTGGGCGGAAGAGCGTGCCAAGCCAGTGTTGAAGGATAAGTATCAACAGTTTGCCATGCTGGAGCATACTTTCTATGCCAATGAAGCCGACGTGGCGCGGGGGGTTCGCAATCGTGGTGTCGCGGCCAAGACGCAGACCCATCTCGGCAACTTGCATTGCGGCGGTCAGAGCCACTGCGCCCCTGCGGAGTTGCAGCGCGCGAGAAGGAATAGTTTCTTCAAATTTGGTGATGGCAGGCAGTTCCAGATTTTTCGCACCGAGGCGGTCCCAGCTGTGTTGGAGGCTGCTGGTGGTCTTGTTGGCGCCAGCCCCTTAAGTGGAGCAAGCGTTTCAAGATAACGTGGGGCTTAAGGATCCAAACAAGGCAGTGTATGCTTTATTTCGGCAGTTGGTCATGCGCCATCGTGGTGCTAGAATGCGGTGGTTTGTGCTATCTCGACAAAGTTCGATGACAATGGACATGGTGTGCTGGTGCTACGGGATCTGAGGGGGGCCGCGAGGCGCAAATCCAACATGTTTGTCCGTTCTTCGGGACGCAGGGTGAAGGTACGGCGATGGGATACGGTTCCTGGTATTCGACTCGGCCAGCGCATATTCATAGAATTATCTATATTGGTGGTTCGGCTTTTTTCTCAGCAGTTTGCTGCGAGAGTTTGTTTCCGAGTTTGGTGGCGCCTGGTCCGATGATTCGCCAATGCAGTGGAGGCCCATGCCAAGAAACATCCGGCTTGCCTCCATAGTGGGTGCCCTGGGTTTCTTGGGTTCCGATGGTTTTGCCAAGGGGGGCGCTACGTTCCCACACCAAAAATCAATGGCCGCCCTGGGGTCTCAGGATTGGGTTTCTCGTGGACGGGCCTCCACTGTATGTTGTGCTCCATCTGCCGCGCGCGCTCGTCGGCGCGCACTTGGCACGTCGAGCTGGCCCCATATGGCGGCAGCCGCGGTGGACGAACAGCTGACGGGTGCGCCCGTCTCGTCGGGCGCAATTCTATGAAGGATCTAGGATCAAGGATCCAGGAGGAGGAGGAAGAGGAAGAGGAGGAAGAGGAGGAGGAGGAGGAGGAGGGAGGTGAGGAGGAGGAGGAGGGTGGAAGGGAGGAGGAGGAGGAAGAAGAGGAGGAGGGAGGAGGGGAGGAGGAGGAGGAGGCGGAGGCGGAGGCGGAGGAGGAGGATGAGGGAGTATGAGGAGAGGAGGCGGAGGAGGAGGAGAGGAGGAGGGGAGGGGGGGAGGGGGAGCTCGGGAAAGCTCGAACAAGAGGGTGACACAGCCGTGCTGAGCTCCCCCGACTCCACCTGCTCAGTAGAGGACCATGGACACGCGGATGCCCACCAGTTTGATGAAGGAGGAAGCGCTGTCGCCTCTATGACTGTTACGACCCCAACCCGCCATTGTGAAGAAATCGGATACTGACATCGATTGCCGACGAGACTACATTGCCGAGGGGGAGGGGGAAAAGGAGGGGCGGGGGGAGGAGGGGAGGGTGGATGGGGGGGGGGGGGGGGGGAGGAGGGGGAGGAGGAGGGTGAGGAGGAGGAGGAGGAGGATAGGAGGAGGAGGAGGAGCGGAGGAGGCGGAGGAGGAGGAGGAGGAGAGGAGGAGGAGGAGGGGGGAGGGAGGGTGAGAGGATGAGGAGGAGCAGGGGGAGGAAGAGGAGGAGGAAAGAGAGGAGGAGGGGGATCAAGGAGGAGGAGGAGGAGGAGGAGGGGGAGGAGGAGGAGGAGGAGGAGGAGGAGGAGGAGAGGATAACTACAAGGAGGCCAAAATCCTCGAACATCCATCGTTTTCTCATCCTCCTCCTCGTCCTCGTCCCTCGTCCCTCTTTCTCCCCCTCCCCCTCCTCCTCCACTCCTCCTCTCCCTTCCTCCTCCTCCTCCTCCTCATCATCCTCTTCATTCCCTTCCTCCTCCTTCCTCCGCCTCTTCACTATGTAGGAACAGTGAAGGGAATCGGGAACCATGGACCAGAACTGGGGACTGGGAGCTGGGAGCCAGGAGCCAGCAACCGGGAACCAGGAACCGGGAGCTGGGAACCGGGGAGCCAGGGATCGGGGAGCCAGGGACCAGGGAACCACGAAGGAGGAGCCGAGAGCCTGGAGAGGGAGAACCGAAGAGAACGAGAGAGAAAAGAAAGAGAGAGAACGAGAGAGAAAGAGAGAAAGAGGGAGAGACCTGAATTTCCACTCTGAGAGATGAGTGCGTATTCATTGTGCACGTGCATGCGTGCGTGAACACACATGTGTATATACACATTACACCAGAGAAAATCCCCAATCAGTGGATACTTTTAAAGTTAGTGATAGGATTGTGAGATCGATAGTGAGATCGATCATGGGATCGAAAGTGAGGAGGATGATAAGGGCGATTGTGAGACCGAGGGTGAAGTCGATTCGGTGAGTTCGATCGTGAGAGCGCTCGTGCGATCTATAGTGAGATCGATTGTGACATAGATTGTGAGATCGATTGGTTGATCGATAGAGAAGTAGGTAATGAGATCGATTGTGAGACCGATTGATACGGAGATCGACTAGGAAGCCAGAAATACGGGAACCCCGCCGCCCACCAGAATCGGCACGGAACCAGCAATTTGGAACCGAGGAACCGGGAACCCGGGAACCCAGCGGCCCACCGAAATCGGCCGCCAGTTTTCGCCAAATCTTTCAATCTCTGGTCGTACCCCTTCAGTGCAAGCACTGATTGGGGATAGGAGGGAAAGGTATAGGTAACGACAGGGTTGCACATGTATACTTCAATGCTTACAATGATAGATACAGCAAAGTGTAGTCCAACTCAGACATCGGCATGGATACGTACACGTGTATGTGTGTATGTCTGTATGTATGTATGTATGTATGTATGTATGTATGTACGTATGTATGTGTATGCGTGTAGACAGAGAATGATGGATGCAGTCTAACTAAGCACACATGTAGGTATATAGGTATACATGATTGCATACAGCTAGGTACAGAGAGGTGAACATATAACGATAGAAAGGCAGATACATAAATGAGTGACACGGAAAAACAATTCAGTTGATGGTTTGAGCATCAGTAGTATGGATATTGAGATCGATTGTGAGATCGATCGTGAGATCGATCGTGGAACCGATACGAAGGACGATTGTAAGTTCGATCGTGAGACCGAGAGTAAAGGCGATTCAATGAGATCGATAATGAGATCGATCGTGAGATCGCTCGTGCGAGCTATAGTGAGATTGTTTGTGAGATCGATTGTGAGATCGATGGTGAGATCGATAGAGATATGCGTAATGAGATCGATGGTGAGACCGATCGATAAGAAGATCGACCAGGAACCCGGAAACCCGGTAACCCCGCCGCCTACCAGAATCGGCCCAGAACCCAGAACCGGGAAGGGAACTGGGAGCCAGGGAACCCGGGAAACCTGCCGCCTACCGAAATCGGCCCAGCCTATCGCCAAATCTTTCAATCTCGGGTAGGACCCTTTCAGTGCAAGCACTGATTGGGGAATCAAGAGGGAGAGAACGAGAAAGAGAGAGATACACCAATCAAACGTAAGAATTTGTATACTCACAGACAGCGAGAGAGAGACGCAGAGTCATGTACATAGGTGCATATCTGTTTCTAGTTATCTACATCGCTACATCCCCAGGCCGAATTTTTTTCCCTCTTGGCGCTGAACCTGACAGTCCCACGCGGTGCACGGGCCCTCTGGGAAATCATAGCGGCGAACCCAATGAGGGTCGCACGGATCCAATTTCCAACCTTACCGTAATCTTGAAATCGCGGCGGATCCCATTTCCGTGCGCGCGGATCCCATTTCTGATTTTCGGGACCCGCGTCGGACTGTGTGTTTTTACGGCGGATCCCATTTCTACCCCGTTTTGAAGTTATAATATTTAATTCGATCCGGAAACCGACAAGAATGGGATCCGTCGACCGCAGGCCCCCCGTGTTAAGATTCTACGGGGGACGGGGGTGGTCATCTTCGACTTCAAGAGGAAAATGTTTCGTCCTGCGTAAGTATGTCTATATATATGTATATATTACATTACAAAGATTCGTGTGTATACACATACATGTACGTATGTATGTATGCATGCACGCTTGCATGCATGTATCTATCCATCGGTATCTATATACACATATGTATACGTATATGTGTATGCATGTGTGTATGTGCGCATGTATGCATGCATGCATGCATGTGTGTATGCGTGTATGTAATGTAATGGAATGCAACGCAACGCAATACAATGCTATGCAATGTCAATTTATGTACTGTAATGAATGTATGCATTATGCATGCATGTTAGTCTGTCTGTCTGTATAGATGTATGTATGCCTGCATGCATGCATGTATGCATGTATGCGCGCGTGCGCGCGCGTGCATGAATACATGCATATGTATATGTCCACGCCTTGATGTGTATATATATATATATATACACAGAAGGCCTTAAGGCGGGACTTCCCCCGGGACCCCGTGCCCTCGGGACCCCGCGGGGCTGGGTCGGGGGCAAGGGCTGGGGCCGGGGCCTGGTCTGAATTGGGGCCAGGGCCGGGGCCAGGGCCGCCCCCCCACACACACAGGATCAAGCAGTGGCGAAGCGTCTTGGCGTGCCTATAGCCTTACCAAACAATGTTCTAAGAACCTTTCGTGGTTCCCACGAAATGTTCTTACAACATTTCTGGCAGAGTCTGTCTTGTTTTACATCGGGCTCATGTTTTAAGAACATTGTTTTTGTTTTTGGAGCATTTTTGGGTTCAAGAACATTTCGTGGTAGGACTATAGGAATGCCGGGACGGTCGGTCCCTGCTCAAGGAACCCCTCATATTCTGTGTGTGACCCGAACGCAGCGCACCAGGCGTGGCTGGAGCATGCGGCACACATGGCGCGCGTGGGTCACGTGGCGCATTTGGCGCACTGCTGCCCATCCATACACGAACGCTGACCATGCTGCGGCTCGGGTGCTGCTTCTGTGTTGGGAGAGCGCGTGGGAGTGAGCGGGACGGCTTGCGGGCGGGGAGGGTGTATTCACCCCCCCTACCCTCCCTTGTTCATTGTTGTTCCCTAGTCATATACGCACCCTCCTCCAGGCGACCGGCAGCCAACCAGGACCAATGAAGACCACCCCCACCATCCTTGTCAAAACCAAAGTGAAGTCCACTTTGGGGCAATATCTCGGGTCATGATCAGGGGGGCGCGAGCACTTTGTATTGTTTTTGTGACAGGGACGGCGGGCGTGCCCGCATATGCCTGCTGCGCGCAGGGCCAGCATCCCCTTCAAAAAATAATACAACATGCACTTCGAGGCAATATGTGGACTGTGCGCGGGCACCCCGCGATCACTGTGCATTGGTTTTGGGCTGGGACGGCGGGGGGTGCTAGCACATTGCCTGCTATGTGCAGGGCCACCAGGCGCTACGACGGCCACCACCCCGAGATTCGCACTAGTTGTCGACAACTGTTGTGGGGGCAGGCACGTTTCCCGATGTGTACTGCCACGTGCGCAGGCGCACCTGGCGCATTCTGCGCGTGCCCCGAACGTGGCGCACTAGGCGCGGCTGGAACATGCGGCGCACATGACGCACGGGGATCACGTGGCGCATCTGGCGTTGCAGGCGTGCCCAGCATGCTTGGGCCAGTGGGTTACCTGGCGCACTTTGCGCGCCTGGCACGCCTGGCGCACCTCGCCCCATCGTTGCGCACATGGGGTCTGTTTTGGTTCCCAGTAGCTGTCCATCCAAAGACCACCGCTGAACACGCTGCGGCTCGCCACCGCTGAACACGCTGCGGCTCGGGTGCCTACCTATTTGTTGGGAGGGCGGGTGGTAGTGGACGAGACGGCTTGCGGGCGGGGAGGCTGTCT
>CAUYUJ010005101.1:0-5000 GCA_963575745.1 Prorocentrum cordatum | reverse complement strand
GAAGCTCGCGCCCAAGAGTGCGATCGCATGCCCCGACATGAGCACAGCCCGAGCTATCGTTCAACGGCTCAGGAGGCGAGGCGTCGCGGTTCAGGTTTCCAAGCAAGCTGCCCACCTAGGTGTCGATATGGGAAGTGGTCGGCGGCTCGCCAGGGCGACAAGGACCAAAAGGATGGCTCACACGCGCAAGCAGCACACGAGGATCAAGACATCTGTCTCTGTATCTAGACGATCCAAGACGCTCCTGAAGGTGGGGCGTGCTGGACCTCAGGTTGGCGCTACGTGCGGCCACGAGGTCCACGGCCTGCCGCGCGCCGCCTTGTGCACACTGCGTCGGAGAATGGGGGCCGTCGCTGGTGGCCACAGGCATGGGCGTTGCTTGACGACGCTCCTTGATCAACGGGCCCCAGGGGCGGGCCCTGGGCACAGCCTTCCCCGACGAGTTCTTCAGATGTGGATTCGCTCATGGATCGAAGCCCCTCGAATGCATGGCCCTGTCTTTCGAGTGTGTCAAGACACTGTGTCGTATTTGAGGTCGGCTCCTCCTGCCCATCGTGCTCGCCATGTCAGGGGCCCCTTTACGGCAGTGATCCATTCCCTCCTCCAGGCAAACTGGGGTCCCCGGTCGCCGTGTAAGTGGTACCTGCCCGCCAGTGAAGACGGGGTTGCTCAGGGTTGGTCTTTTCGTGATCAGCTTGATGGAGTTGACCAGGCGGGGGGTCTGCTATATGATTTCCCCCAGTCGCTCCATGTGCAGCAGCGGCAGAAGGCTTCGGATTGGTTCGCGGTTCAGGTCTCGAGCAAGGGGTCGACACCGTCAGCGCGAGGGAGTTTCTCTACCAGCTGGAGCAGCTCCCAGACGGTCGCCGACTAGCTGAGCTCATGCTGGCCATCGCGGTCGGGGGGGCGTGGCCTGCCAGTCGTAGGCGGGAAGCTGGATATTCTGACTCAGCTCTCTGCCCAAGATGTCGCAAGGCCGTCGAAGATTCGCTGCGCCGCTACTACCTCTGCGAAGGCAACAGTGAGTCCTCGCCGGCCTTTTCCACTCTGGCCACCTGGTATTTAGAGCCCAGGTTCAGTCTGCTGGTGAAGAATGTGTTTGGCTCAGGGGGCGGATCCCCGCCCCTTGGACCAGCGTGGGCCCGCGTGTGGAAGAGGAATGTTGGTCGGTCCATTCAGAAGCGAGTGCGATCGGTAGCACCTTCTTCAGAACAGGTTCGCCTGATCATCCAGTTAACCTGCATGGAGATGCCTCGGGGGGGCCCGACGCCCACGACCCTCGGCTCGGACGCGTGGGGGTTGCGGTTGCTGATTCCTCTAAGTGGCGCCCCGATGATCGCGCTTCTTTTTTGTTCGGACCACTCCGAGGGACAGTCCAAACAGTTGCCAGAGGAGAGCTATACGCGCTCTCTGTGGCAATCCGCCTCACTCGAGGCCCCTTAGTTTTTGTCACCGATAACGACGGAGTTTGTTCGGGGTGGTGGGATTGCTCGCGCACCAACCCCAGAGGCTCCAACGTTGATTTGCGGCGGCAGATAGGTAAGGAGCTTTCTACACAGGAGAGGGACCCTGGGGGATAGTCGCCCTCAAAATCCTCTCCAATCTAGAGCCTTCGGAGATCCTCCAGCGTGGTATTCCGAGATGGATGGTCGAAGGCAATCTCTTCGCCGACTATTTTGCAGGACAGGCCGCCTTGCAAGCCCGAGTCCCCGAGTCTCAACGTCATGGGGTGAATTTAGTCGACGCCGATGCCTGTTCCATCCGCCATCGCCTGTTACGGGCGACCCTGGAGGTTGCCGAATTTGAGAGGTCAAAGGATGGGAAAAAAAAACGGTTCTCCCCTGCTGCTGCTCGTGCTTCCACTCCGCCCCCCCCCCCCCGCCGCGGTGGCCTTTTTGGCTCTGCTCACACCATAAGTGATTGCGGGATGAAGTGTCAAGTGTGCCGTGTGTCCACGACTGCGGCGGCGAGGGGGGAGTTTTAAAAGTCAGAGCATTTCCAGCTTGTGAGGTGCACCAATCACACGCTTCGGGCCCCTCAGGGGCGGCGCTTACATCGCGCTGGGGGATGGGTCGACCCTTCTCTTAACATGATGTTTCATGAAGCCCTTGCTGTCTGGTTTTGCGCGTCATGTGGATGTTTCGCCCAGTCAAGGACCGTCGGTCCTGCCCAGGCTTGCAAGCCTCCGTCCAGGACGGGCAAGGGATACCTCGACCGCATCAGCCGAGGCCTCCCGCCCAAGGCGATGGGGAAGGCTAGGCGCCCAGGTGAGGTCTGACTGTATTCGAACTCGCTTCGCGAGAGGTCTGAGTCTCTGAGCCTCCTCCTCCTCCTCCTCCTTCTCCTCCTCCTCCTCCTCCCCCTCCTCCTCCTCCACCTCCTCCTCCTCCTCCTCCTCCTCCTCCTCCTCCTCCTCCTCCTCTACTCTTCCTCTCCTCCTCCTCCTCCTCCTCCTCCTCCTCCTCCTCCTCCTTTCCTCCTCCTCCCCTCCTCCTCCTGCCTCCTCCCTCCTCTTCCTCTCTTCCTCCTCCTCCTCCTCCTCTTGTCCCTCCTCCTCCTTCTCCTCCTCCTCCTCTCCTTTCCCTCCTCTTCCTCCTCCTCCTCCTCTCCTCTCCTCCTCCTCTCACCTCCTCCTCCTCCTCCTCCTCCCCCTCCTCCTCCCAGGGGCGCAGACCACCGCGGGGGCGCCCGGGGGCAACTGCCGCCGCGGCGCCGCGCCCGGGCGGGGAGCGCGCCCTGGCGGGCCGGGCCTTGGGAACGCACAGCAGGGGCGCCAGGCAGGGCAGGCCAGCCGCCAGGCGTTGCACCGCCGCCCGCCGTCGGGGCGCCCGGTTCGATGTCTGTTCCTGGGAGCCTTGGGCGGCGACCTTGCAATCAGCTTTGCCTGCATTGTGGACCGCGCGGGGGCCGCATTTGGCCCCTCCTGCTCCTGCTCCCCCCTCCCGTTCCCCCTCCCCCTCCTCGTTCTCCTAGCCCCCACGAATCCAGTTCCAAGTCTGGTCCAAATTTGTTCCAAATCCGGTCCAAATCAGGCCCAAATTGGACAGTGCCAGGGGCCACGTAGGCTCCCATGGAACGGACACCAAAGCCTGGGAGGAGTTACCAGTCTGAAACATCACATATCCCTAGCCCTGTGCGTGGCATCGCCTCACCCCGATGCCGATCTGCAGGCTTCCCTCAGTTCCTGAGGGGCGCATCCTCAAGGCATTGTCCTCGCCTTTTCTGCCCGCCCGTCTCAGGGATATGGGGACATGAGCTCGAGACTGGTGCAGGAGGCCGAACCGGCTCCTGCTCGTGCGGAGCGCCTGGGCGGGGGGCCCACGGGCGCCCCGCACGAGACCACCGCTGGCCGGCGCGGGCGGCGCGGGGCCGCCGGAGCGGCAGTTGGGGCTCGCGCGGGCCCCGGGCGTCTCGGGCGCGCCGTGCGCGCAGGCGCCGCACCGCTCGGGGGCTCCCGCGGAGCGGGGCGCTGCGGCGGGGTCTGCAGGGCCTCGCTTTGCGTATTGCGAAGGCCTTACGGCCGGTGCCGCCGACCCTGAATGGCGACGACGACGACGACGACGACGACGACGACGACGACAAGCGCTCTTGGGGGCCTCTTGGGGGTAGTTTGTGGGCCTCTTGGGAAGCTCTCAGGGGCCGCTTGGAAGCCTCGTGGGGGCCTCTTGGGCTTCCTGGGGGTCTCTTGGAGGGGGCTTGGGACGTCTTGGAGGCTTCTTGGACGGTCTTGGGGCTATCTTGGGCGTTTTCGGCCGATCTTTGGGCGACTCGGGGCCCTCTTGGGCCGTCTCGGGGGCCATCTTGGGCATTCGGACCTCATTTTGAGTGTTTTCGAGGTTTCTAAGCCGCCCGAGGAAAAACGAATCTGCCCCCCCCCCCCCCGCCTCCCGGGACCCCCCCCTACCCACCCCCTCCCGGGACCCCCCCCTCCACCCCCCCCGGGACCCCCCCCTCCAGGACCCCGCGACCGGTTGTTATTGTGGCCCGTTGGGTGTTAGTGTGGCCCGTTGGGTATTAGTGTGGCCCGTCGCGCGGCGGGATGGGAGTTACTGTGGCCCGCGCAGGCCGCTCAATGAAAAGTAATATGTAAAGGTATCTTATGTTAGATCTGGAGAGATTCGCAACCCTTAAGGGAATGCACTCCCGCGCAGGCAAAAGTGGCCACAGTAACTCCCACCTGGAACCACCGTGGTAGTAGTGCTGTGTTAGTGGTGTGGTGGTCGCTGTGCTGTGTTAGTGGTGTGGTATTGGTAAGGTTGTGTTAATGGTGTGGTGTTGGTAGTGGCCGGTTGTGCTGTATGCTGTGTTAGTGGTGTGGTGTTTGTAGTGGTGTGCTGTGTTAGTGGTATGGTGTTGGTAGTGTTGTATTAGTGGTGTGGTGTTGGTCGTGTTGTTGAGTTGTTAGTAGGTAGTAGTGTTGTGGTAGTGGCAGTGATGCTGTGGTAGTTGTGTTGTCGTAGCGGTGTTGTGGTGTTGTGGTTGTGGTATTGTGGTATTGTGGTAGCGGTGTTGTGGTGTTGTGGTAGCGGTGTTGTGGTAATGTGGTATTGGTATTGTGGTAGTGGTGCTGTAGTGTTGCAGTAATATGGTGCTGTAGTGCTGGTGTTAGGTCATATCATTCATAGGGAGTGCTAGTCCTACGGCGTACTAGCCGCAGGGAGTGCTAGCCCCAGGGAGTACCAGTCCTAGGAATTACTACCACTAGGGCGTACTCGTCCAAGGGAGTACTCGTCCTAACGAGTACTCGCATGACAGAGTACCAGCCCTAGGGAATACTAGTCCGAGGGAGTGCTAGTCCGAGGGAGTGCCAGGAAGTACTGGCGCTAGTGTGTGCTAGTTCTAGGGCACGACGAGAAGTAGTAGTAGACGTAGTAATAGACGTAGTAGTAGTAGTCGTAGTAGTAGTCGTAGTAGTAGTAGTAGTAGTAGTAGTGGTGGTGGTGGTGGTGGTGGTGGTGGTGGTGGTGGTGGTGGTGGTGGTGGTAGTAGTAGTAGTAGTC
>CAUYUJ010005100.1:60000-64247 GCA_963575745.1 Prorocentrum cordatum | reverse complement strand
ATCATCATGATCATCATCCTCATCATCATCATCATCATCATCGTCATCATCATCAGCATCATCAGCAGCATCATCATCACCATCATCCTCATCATCCGAATCATCATCATCATCATCATCATCATCATCATCATCATCATCATCATCATCATCATCATCATCATCATCATCATCATCATCGACATCACCATCATCATCATCATCATCATCATCATCAGCATCATCAGCATCCTCATCCTCCGCCTCCTCGAGATCGCACTGCCTCAACTCCTTCCCGCGACGTCCCCTTCGGCCTGGCGCAGTGCGCGGAGCCTCTGCTGGAAGGCCTCCTCCGCGAAAAGCCTCGGGCAAGGCGCTAGACGCTCGACCACCCCCACCGGGTATGGCGCCTGCCCTCCTTACCCGTCTTTTGATTGATATTATCCTCCGCCTCCTCCTCCTTCCTCCTCCTCTCCATCCTCATCCTCCTCCTCCTCATCTTCCTCCTCCTCCTCCCTCCTTCTCCTCCTCCTCCTCCTCTCTCCTCCTCCTCCCCCTCCTCTTCCTACTCCTTCCTTCTCCTCCTCCTCCTCCTCCTCCTCCTCCTCCTCTCCTCCTCCTCATTCCTCCTCCCCCTCTTCTTCCTACTCCTCCTTTTCCTCCTACCGCCGCCTCCTCCTCCCTCTTCCACACTCTCCCTCCTTCATCTCCTCTTCCTCCTCCTCTCACTCCTCCTCCTCCTCCTCCCCCTCCTTCTCCTCCTCCTCCTCCTCATCATCCTCCGCCTTCTCCTCCACCGCACTCCGCCCTCGTCCTCCGTTCCCTCCTTCTGACTTGTCCTCCTACTCCTCCTCCTCACCTCCTCCTCCTCCTCCTCCCCGATCTCCCCCTCCTCCTCCTTCTCCTCCTTCTCTCCCTCCTGCGCCTTTGCCTGCTCCTCACAACCATCCCCTCCTCCTCGTCGTCACCACCACCACCGTCATGAATATCTTGATTTGTGTAGCTGCTGTAGCTATCACTGTGATGTGTCCCCCTCCCTCGTCCCCGATCCCAATTCCCCTACTCTTCTCTGAAGAATTGGCTTGGGAGCACCAGTCGTCGCAGTCGCCCTCGCAAACCGAATCTGCTTCGGGCAAACAGCGTAATCACGTCCGTGTCTGCGGCCGTTCAATCGGACCGCTAGTGTCACCGTTCCCTCAGGAATGTTTCACTCCAAGGCGCCCCTGTAAACACACCGATGGGAAGACAAGGGTGTGGCACGAACGAACGCCATGGGACGAGTGAAGGGATGAACATGGAAAGACGAACGTGCGGGAGCGACTGGGAGGGAGAAAGAAGATGAGGCTGCGGCTACCATCCGCGTGAGCCGGGGCAACTAGAGGAAAATGACGTCAGTTGAAAAAGGGGAGACGGGCAGAGTGAAAGGATGGGGGACGTTGGGTGGGGGGAATCGAATGGGCTAGGGGACGTGGTAAGGGAGGCGGAGGGGATGGGAAGATGGGGGAAGGGTTTTGTCTCGTCGGCCAAACGCAACTCCCACCACTGCTCGCGCATCAACTGCCAACGTGAAGCAGATCGCGCCGCCACAAAGAACGTGAGGCATGACCCGAGACACGATAGAGAAGGATGGGCAGCTGGATGGGGGGGCTGGATAGCATGGTCGCCAAGGTTGCTTGCCACGCGCCCCGGATGCGCGGGGACGAGGGGGAGGGGGGAGGGAGGGAAGAAGGGGGGGAGGGTATGTAGCAGAAGATTGGGGGGGGCGGAGCAGGAGCAGGAGGGGGAAGAGGACGAGAAGGAGGAGGAAGGGAAGGAGGAGGAAGGGAAGGGAAGGGAGAGGAGAAGGAGGAGGAAGGGAAGGGAGAGGGATGAGGAAGGGAAGGGAAGGGGAGGGAGGAGAAAGGGAAGGGGAAGGGGAGGTAGGGCAGGAGCGGAGCGTGTGAGAGCAGGGGGACGAGCAGCAGCAGGCGGGAGACGAGCAGCAGGAGCAGCACGGGGACGGAGCAGGAGGCTGAGAACCCCGGAGGGCCTGGCAACGTTTCGCCGATCGACTTGTGGGAGCCAGGCTGGAGACATCAACATACATGCAGGCACATCGAGGTACATCCAGGTTGCTGCGGGAGAACCAGGTCTCCAGAGACATCCAGAGATCTTCAAGGACATTTGGGGCAAATCGTTGGTGTTCCAGCGCGAGTTGTAGGGCAGCTGAAGTCGTTCAGCCCTTTGCGAGAGAAGGCGCAGAAGCAAAGGGAGGACTCTGGATCGCTTCACCCCATTCATGCCCAACCCGAGTGCGTTGTCCCCGATGCCACGGGATGGGGTGCGACACCTGGTGTCACGATCCTCCTCTGGAGGACGACAAGGACGAGGCGGACGAAAACGACGAGGAGGATTGGGGGTTGCCCAAGGTGTCCCTGGCCAGAGGTGTCCCCAGCTTGTCGCGCCATTCTGGAGCCCCTGGGGTACCCTGGGCCTCGCGAGCCTGGAGGCCGCGGGAGACCTCCCTTGAGATCCCGTGGACGCCCTGGGCTTGGGACACCTCTGCAAAACACCGGGCAACGACGAGGAGATGGATGAAGGCTGCTACAGCTGAGCGTCGGAATGAGCGTCCCACTGACGTCGTGACAGAACTGTGATTCGGGAAAACTGAATAGATAGAGAATGAAGCAACCTGAACAGAGAGGCAAGGAAGCTTGCGGAAAAGTGAGCACCGGGCCTGCTCCTACGCCTCGCTGGGGGAGTGAGGGGGGGACGAGGGTGGAGGGGAGGAAAAGGGGGGGGAGAAGGTGGATGAGAAGGGAAGAGATGGTGGACGAGAAGGGTGAAGGGGGGGAGAAGGTGGACGAGAAGGGGGGAGGGGGAGGGGGCAAGCTAATTAGGTGCGCTCGCGTCATATCTGACATCCTACCCCTCCCTCCCATCCCTTATACCATGGCGCAGATCCCCTCTCTGCTCGCACAGTCGGATGTCGAGCAGGTCAATGATCCCGAAAGGGTACGTGATGCATTGTAGAGCACGGCGTGGCATGGCGAAGAAGAGCACCGCAAAGCGTAGTATCAACCTAGCATTGCATTGCATGCCGTGGCATGGCACGGGAAATGACGCCAGCGCTGCATCGGGAGCACGAGTCGAAACGAGCGGAGGCGCGGAAATAAGGCCAGCGCTGCAGCGGGAACACGATTCGGAACGAGCGGGCACGCCGGAATCGGCCCGGGAGGCGTCCCGGGCGCCAGAAGCAGGAATTCAGCATTTGCAAAAGAAAAATGTGTATTGGAATGGCCTTTTTTCGGCGCCGCCTCGGAACTCGATTTTCCGGCGCCAGCCGGAACTGGCTCCGGACCCAGCCCGGGCGCTGGCCCGGGCGCGGGCTCGGGCGTCCGGCCCGGGCGCCGGCTCGGGCGCCGGCCCGAGCGTCGGAATCGGCCCGGGAGGCCTCCCGGCGCCGGAAGCAGAAATTCAGCATTTTCAAAAGAAAATGTGTATTGGAATAATTTTTTTCTGGCGCCGCCTCGGAACTCGATTTTCCGGCGCCGGCCGAAACCGGCTCCGGACCCGGCCCGGGCGCTGGCCTGGGCGCCGGCTCGGGCGTCCGGCCCATGCACGCGCCGGCTCGGGCGCCGGCCCGGGCGTCGGAATCGGCCCTGGAGGCCTCCCGGGCGCCGGAAGCAGAAATTCAGCATCTTCAAAAGAAAAATGTATAATTATTAGAATGGCCTTTTTTCGGCGCCGCCTCGGAACTCGATTTTCCGGCGGCGGCGACCCGAGCGCCAGACTGGGCGCCGGCTCGGCATGCAGCCCGGGCGCCGGCGGAAATGATGCCAGCGCTGCAGCGGGAGCACGATTCGGAACGAGCGGGGCCCGAAAATGAGGTCAGCGCCTCAGCGAGAGCAGCATTTTGGAAAAAATGCAAGCGAAAACCCAACTCTGGGGAAACCTGTGTGTTAAAAAACAATACGCGGGGGGGGTCGGCTACTCCCATTCCGTCAAGAGGGAGAGTAGTATTCATATTGAATGATTGTAGATGGCGACGACCGTAGGGGGGAGTCCGTCGACAGGCTTAGGCCGCGGGCGGGGGCGGCGTGGGCGGCCGCGGGGTCCGCAGCACCTCGCACACCGCGAAACCGCTGCTTCAATCAGTGGGCGGTTGGCAGCGGGCAAGAGGCAACAGCCTCCCCCGCTCTCTCCCAGCAGGAAAGCGCGGCGGAGGAAGCGAAGATTGTGGGGCTGAAAACGGCAGTTCCTGTGGGGAGGGGGGGATGGTGGAGACG
>CAUYUJ010005100.1:50000-55000 GCA_963575745.1 Prorocentrum cordatum | reverse complement strand
CCTTTATTACCCTCTATCTTATCTTATCTTGAAATCTCTTATCTTGTCTTAGCTTATATTATATCAACTCATCTTATCGCATCATATCTTGTCTTATCTTATTACTCCATAGGCTGTCTTATCGTATCTATTATCCTACCTTGTCATATATCGTATCTTACCTTATCATATATTGTGCTATCTTATCTTATCTGGTAGTATCTTATATTGTCTTGTCTTATCTGGTGATTATCATTGGGAGGAGGGAGGCGCGAGCGGGAGGAAGAAGGAGGAGGAGGAGTGGGAGGCGTCAGAGTAATAACAAGAACCCCAATCCTTAGGATATGGGGAAAAAGGGAGAGGGAGAGAGGGTGGCGCGTTGACAGGCAGACATACGCACATACGCACATAAACACGCGCGCCCGCACACATACACGCAGTGTTAGCAAGCAGCGATGGGAACTACCGCAACGCGCCGAAGCGGCAGCTGGGCCGCGGAGCGAACGAGGGCCGAACGCGGAGGCAAGCAGAATAGTGGGCACGCGCTCCGCGCACACGCACACGCACACGCACACGCACACGCACACACACACACACACACACAAACACACACACACACACACACACGCACACACACACGCACACACACACACACACACACACACACACACACACACACACACACACGCACACGCACGCACGCACGCACGCACGCACACACACACACACACACACACACACTTTCCCTCCAGCGTGCCAGTCGGTTCCATGGGCGGGCAAACACAATGGCGGTCTGCGCTCAAGGTCACCTAATGACATCCTTGCGAGGTGGCGCGGTTCGGCGATGCTCCTGGGGGCACGCGTGGGCGACACACCCCCCCAACAAAAAACTGGCAACGCAGGGCGGAGCGCAAAGGAGGCGCGCAGACAGAGCGGCAGCGTCGCGGAGGAAGGGACACCGCCGACGGGCAAAGCCCCACGAACGAGGAAGCGGCAGGCGGCCCGAAGGCCTAAGGAAAAAAACCAGCGCGGCAGGGGGATGAGCGAACAAAAGAACGAACATCCACAACGACAAGGCGCATGACTGCACAAGCACAGCGGAGAGATCATTTCGCCCAGCCCCTTCGCCCCGAAGCGCTCCAGGAGGGCCCTCATCCAGCAGAAAGGAGCAGGATGAGGCCGCTGCATCGTCGACCAAGCCTGTTTAGCTAGAAGAGCCGTTACAGATCGACATGCCAGTGGTGCTTTCCCCATGCTGAGTGTGCATCCCTCCTCCCTCCTCCCTCACCCCTCCTCCCTCCTTCTCCCTCACTCCTCCTCCTCCTCCTCCTCCTCCTCCTCCTCCTCCTCCTCCTCCTCTTCCTCCCTCCTCCCTCCTCCCTCCTCCCTCCTCCCTCCTCCCTCCTCCTCCTCCTCCTCCTCCTCCTCCTCCTCCTCCTCCTCCTCCTCCTCCTCCTCCTCCTCCTCCTCCTCCCCGCGACCAGGAACTGCAGAGGTTGCACCTCGACGCTGGCAGGCCGTACCAGGTGAGCGACGAAAAGAGATGGGTCTTGCGCAAGATGGCGCAACGACCTTTCGCGACGGCTCTCGCGGGCCGCCAGCGCGGCTGAATTGGAAGCGAGGGCGCCCACGCGCAATATGAGCGGCCAGCTGACGCGCGAACGTCCGCGCGGTCGGACGCGGAGCAGCAAGAGGCGGCGGGGCGCGCGCACGCGCCGTCCCTCGGCGGCCGCGCGCTCGGCCAAGCAGCGGTGGCAGCGGGCCAACGGCGGGAGTGCAAGCCCACACGAGTCAAAACACACACACAAACACACACACACACACACTTTGGCGTCGCGGCCCTGCGCGCGGCGACAGGGCGTAGAAGGTTGGAAAACAGCGCAGCGCAGCGCGCGCGCGCGTCTAAGACCGCCCGAGCGCTCAGAGACCATTCAGAGACTCAGGGACCACCCGAGCACTCAGAAACGCACACACACATATTACTTTTGGGCGTCGCGGCCACGCGCGCAGCAACGCGGCGGCGCAGGCGAGGGAGGATAGGGAGCCCGCGGGCGCCCAGCTGACACACACACACACAGACACACACACACAGACACACACACACACACACACACACGCACACACACACACACGCACACACACAAACACACACACACACACACACGCAGACAGACACACACACACACACACACACAGACACACACACACACACACACACCACACACACACAGACACACACACACGCACACCCACACACACACAGACACACACACATATCGACGTTTTCCCCATGACGCGCGGGACTGGTGCTCGACCAATCCTGGGCCGCGACCAATGGCGAGGCTCGGGTCCGGCGGCAGTGGCGGCACCACGGTGGCAGGCGACAGGGGCCACGAGCCCTCCCCCCAGGCCTGCCCGCGGGGGAGGGCCGAGCACGTGCGCGCGGGAGGCCAGGAGGCTGCGAGGAGGCGGTCGCAGGCGACCAAACCTCCGGCGAGATCAGGACTGGCACGGTGCGGGCATCGGTTAAGGAGCCCTCGGGTGAGGAGACCAGGATCTCGAGAGCGGGTGGAGCACCGACTGAGGACTGGTCATGGGCATCGCCGCCGCCCCTAGCATTAGGTCGGGCATGGTCTCATATTGGCGGGCTTGGGCGAGAAAATAGAAACAGCCCCCAAAAAAGACCAGAATTACCACACATACTAGAAAGATCGTCCCCAGACTGCCTTTTCTACGATTTTTGAATCATCCTCCTGTAGGGGGACATGCCCGACTTGACCCTAGCAGATAAGGAACCCTCTAGGGTCTGGAGCCTCCTGGGCGCATTCCCTTACGACCGCCCCCCAACCGGCAGGGCGGGCGTCACGCACACCGTACTGCCTCCAAGGCCGCCAGTGGGTCACCCTCTGCGCGTGTGCCGGAGGGACGTGTGCGAGCCTGCAGGTGCAGAGGAGGAGGGGGGGCGCGAGACAGTGGGCAGTTTGAACAGGCGGCCCCGCGTCCTCCTCCTCCCCCTCCTCCCTCCTTGCCCCTCTCCTCTTCCACCTCCTCCTCCCCCTCCCCATCCCTCCCTCGTCTTCCTCCCCCCATCCCTGCTCCTCCTCCTCCTCCGCCTCCTCCGCTTCCTCCCCCTCCTCCACCTCAAAGAAGATAGGCGCAGGCAAAAACTCTTAACACGCCCATGGGTACGATCGCCAATGTCGGTGTGCCACGGTTTTTTGGTTTGAGCCCCACGCCCACACCTCCTGACGCCTGTCTGGGCAGGCTGGCGCTGCTGCAACGGGGGGGGTGCAACAGACGATTGTGAAAGAGCTCTGGCAAGGAGACGTGCACAGAGGAACGACCTGCAACAAGGCACTGCGCAGCTGCAGAGCCAGGAACATGACGCAGGCGGAAACGCCTGGCAGAACGCAGCCTGGTGAGACAAACCAGAAATGCGGCTCGTCCGCCCCGGGCTGGACTAGACAATCCCCTGCATTCCACAGCAGCTGCTGGAGCCGACGGTGTAGCAGGGCGCTCCGCGAGACCCACTGCAGGCACACCAGGCCAGGGGGCCTGGCCACACCTGGACAGATGCCGAAGCAAGAGCCAATCACAGTCAGCGCTTTGACTAGCTCGCCGACGGGAGGAGGCAGCGGTCCGTCGTCCTAGACGGCGTACCGAGAGGGCGCCGAAGCCAGCGACAACACGACCTTGCACCTTCACACGCACATCTCCTACTTCGCGTCGCTAAAAGATGCAGTCAGCGGGTCGAAGAATCCGCCACGGTGCTCCCTGGCATGTTGAGGCGTGGTACACTGCCGAGGGCTATCTGGTGGGCTTCTGTATTCTTCTAAGAAAAACCCCTCGTGTCGAATCCACGCTCGCCTCGGGAGAGACACAGAACGGCTATAGAAGATCCTCCGACGGCACAAGACGGCGCCAAGACGGCCCCACAACGGCCCCAGGAGAGCCCGAAAGCGTCTTAAGAGGGCGCCAAAACGGCCCGCCAGGGCCCAAAGACGGCCCCAAGGGACCCCCAAGGCTGGACAGCCTCACAGGAGCCCAAGACAGCCCCGAGACCGCCTATATGCGCTTCATGCGAGCTCGCCAAGAAGTGAGGACAGAAGGTGGCACATGTGACCGCCGTTCCATTCCTCATTATCCTCCTGCACTCCTCCTCCCTCTCCTCCTCCTCCACCTCCTCCTCCTCCTCCTCATCCTGCCCCTCCTCATCCTCCTCAGCATCACTATCGTTATCAGCAGAGACCGCATCATCATCAGCATCAGCAGCGGCAACAGGATCATCATCATCAGCATCCTCGTCATCATCAGCATCAGCATCATCATTAGCATCATCATCAACATCAGCAGCATCATCATCATCATCAGCACCATCATCATCAGCAACATCATCGTCGTCGTCACCATCAGCATCACCATCATCGACATCATCATCATCATCATCATCATCATCATCACCACCACCATCACCATCATCAGCATCAGCATCATCGTCATCCTCATCAGCCTCATCAGTATCATCATCATCAGTATCAGTATCATCATCATCATCATCATCATCATCATCATCATCATCATCATCATCATCATCATCATCATCATCATCATCATCATCATCCTCATATCCATCAAGCTCGTTTTCCACAGCATGGCTCTCCAAAAGCGTGGGGAAACGGTGTCTCACACGTGGCAGCCTCCCGTGCTCCTCAAGCAATCGCCACCCAGAATGCTGGTCTGGCACGGCGGTGGGACTTGCCGCAGGCAACTGGATGCTAGAACGGGCTACTATCAAGTACACGGGCTACGACGCGCACAGACTCACACAGACACCCACGCACACACACACACACACACATGCACACGCATGCACACACAATCACAAACACACGCACGCACGCACCCCCGTGAGCGAAGTGGCAGGAAGAAACGCAATGGACAATGCCACAGGCGGCAGACCAGCCAAGAGGGGGATGGCCCACCGTGCGCCGCGGCGTCGCGCGCCATCTGCTCGTAGCCCT
>CAUYUJ010005100.1:0-45000 GCA_963575745.1 Prorocentrum cordatum | reverse complement strand
GTGCTTCGCGTCTGCTGCTGCTGCTGCTGCTGCTGCTGCTGCTGCTGCAGCTGCTGCTGCTGCTCCCCCTCCTGATCAGTCCCTTTTGGGGGAAACGAACAACGGCATGAACATGATTTCTCGGAGCTCTGCGCAGACTACTTGGATCGGCGCTGGGCCCCCTCCCTGGCGCGCGGAGCGCGCCAGGGGCGGCGCCGAAGGCGCCGCCGGGGGTATCCAGCCCAGATCCAAGAAAATTCGCGCGGACCCCCGAGAAATTATGTTTATGCCGTTTGTTGATTCTCGATTTCCCTTATCAGTTCCCCCCCCGTCCCATCCCCCAGACGTGTCAGAAGGGCAGGCCGGGCGTTCCGCCGGAGACTTCCTCACCCTTTGCTCGACACCCACAACAGCTCCACGGATGGATGGCGCGCATTCGCCTTTACATGTTTGCAGCGCCTTCAAGGACGGCGAGCAAGTCGTTGTCAAAATGTGGCTCTCACCGAAGCGCCCCGCACAGTCGTCTTACACATGTGCAGCAGCTTCGAAGGTGGAGGACGGCTGGTGCTCACCATGTGGCAAGAGTGTGCAGGATTTCGGCTGATGGGGGACGGCTCACTTTCAAAATGCGGCTCTCGTCTTAGCGCCGCGCACATTCGTGCCAAAAGCTTCCGACAACTTCAAAGATTCGTGTGGTTGAAGTCACCGGAATGGTGTTCTGGTACGGTGTGGGGAGGCCAGGACGCAACACCCACCTTGATTCGCGGAGTTGGATTCCCAGAAAAGGTGTTCTGGCACGGAATATGAATGTCAGATGTAAGCTGGTCGACATCCTCATCCTCATCCTCATCCTCATCCTCATCCTCATCCCTCTCCTCCCGCCCATCCTCCCGCCACTCCTCCAGCTCATGTTCCTCCTCTAACCATATTTCCTCACCCTCCTCCTCCAACTCCTTCTCTCTCCCTGCTCCCCCTCCTCCTCGCCCTTTCTCGCTACCAACATCATCGTACCCCGCCTCCCCTCCTCCTCCTCCCCGCCTGTCCTCGCATCCCCCTTCCCTCCTCTCCTCCTTGCCTTCTCCTCGCCCTCCGCATCCTGCCTCCCTCCCGCACTCCCTGTCCCACCCCAAATGAATCCCTCCCCCCCCCACCGATGCTGCAGCAGCCACCGCCGCGGCGCCTGGCTATATCGAGGAAGGCCTGCAGCATGTCCCTCGCCTCCCCGCGGTTCAGCTCCCGGCCGCGGTACCCCGTCGGCCGGCGGACCTCGCTGGGCTGGCTCTTGACCGCGGGTGCCTGGCGATCACTCGTCCCCCCTTTTACTCCACGTTCCTCCTCCTCTTCGTAGTCCTCCTCCTCCTCCTCCTCTTCCTCCTCCTCCTCCTCCTCCTCCTCTTCCTCCTCCTCCTCCTCCTCCTCCTCCTCCTCCTTATCCTCATCCTCATCCTCCTCCTCGCCTCCCCTCCTCCACATCTTTCTCCTGTCCCAACCTCCTTCTCCTTCTTCTCCTCCTTCTCCTCTTCCGCATCCTTCTCTGCGTTCTCTACGTACCGTATACTCCTCCTCCTCCTCCTCCTCCTCATCATCATCATCATCATCCTCATCCTCATCCTCATCCTCATCCTCATCCTCCTCCTCCTCCTCATCATCATCAGCATCATCATCAATATCATCCTCCTCATCCTCCTCGCCCCGTCCTACTCATCTACCTCATCCTCGTCCTCCACCTCCTCCACCTCCTCATCGTCCGTACGATTATCAAAACTAGAATCCTCCTTCTCATCCCCAACCTCCTGCCCCTCCTCTCTGGCAACATCATCCTCTGCATCATCACCCTTATCAAGTTCCAATCACACATGGACTATCTCATGCCTCTATACACAAACACCTACACATACATGTCAACCATCTACACATATGGATAAGCGTGTATGTGCATATCAGTAGGTATACTTTCTTGATGTCTACAATCTGGGACCTGCGATCCTGGGACCATCTGGATCCCTGGCCCCGGCGGCTCACTGGACGCCCCTGTCGAAGATCCCCCGGGTTTTTGGGAGCTCCCGGAAGCCCATGCTGGGTCCAGGCAGCGGGCTCAAATCGGTCAGGAGGGCGGCCGAACGGCCCCCCGAGGACCACAAGAGGCGCCAAACACTCACCAGACGCCCAAAGACGACCCAAAGAACACCCCCAAGAGGCTTCCGAAATACAGAAAAACCTCGTTTTCCATTTGTTTCTGCATGATTTGGGGAATGCTATGTTTTTCGGTTTCCTAAGCGTCCGAGACCGCCCGAAAAGCTCGAAAATCACGCTTAAATCATCCGAAAGGCCTTCAGGCAGTCCAAGAAACCCCCAAAACGGCCCAACAAGGCCCCAAGATGGCCCGAAGAAAGGCCCATGACGGCCCAAGATGGCTCCAAGACGCCATCCGACGCATTCCAAATCGTGACCCGGCCGGCCGTCCAGGGAGGCCGCAGTTGGAACCAGGGTGGCTCGAGGAATCCCCTAGAGGTCCCCAGAAGGCGCCCAGGGGGCCTCCAGAAGGCCCCAAGACGCCAGGTAAAGAAGAGAGCCTCCGCAAAAAGAGCAGAAGAACATGGGGAATATTTCGTAAGGGAGGGCGAGAATGAGGAAGGGAAGAGAAAACATGAGGGAAGGATGCCGAATTACATTATTATGGCGACGATGCCGGACAAGGCAACGAGGAGTGATCGCGATTTGTTATGGTTCACCTTCCTGCCCTTCCGCCGCGACGTCCGCATGCATGCAAATATTCAAGGACCCAGGTGCACGGCGAGAAGCGCCGATGAGTACGTTTAGTTCTGTATATATATATATATATAGATAGATGGATGGATGCGTATATATATATATATACATATATATGTATATATATATATGTATATGTGTGTGCGAATCGGCACGTGCATGCATGCATGGACGTACGTATTATTACATATATATGGCTATATGTGTATATGCATCGATCCCTGCATCCGTGCGCATGTAGGTGCATAGAGACATATCATCATGTAAATATTCAAGTATGAGCTTATCATCGCAACCCTATCACATCTATGAGCCTAAAAATTATCGTGGATAGTCATTTTTTGATCCCCCCCTCCTCCTCCTCCTCCTCCTCCTCCTCCTCCTCCTCATCATCATCATCATCATCATCATCATCATCAGCATCATCATCATCATCATCATCATCATCATCATCATCATCATCATCATCATCAACATCATCAAATAATCATCACTATCATCAGCATCAACAGCATCATCATCAGAGGCATCATCAGCATCAGCATCATCATCAGCACCGTCGTCATCATCATCATCATCATCCACCACCACCGATTCGTCTCCTACTCCTGATGGCTATTCCTTCTCCGCCTCCCTCTCCAAGCCTCCTCTCTAGCTTTGCTATGCTGTCGTCCTGCTCGCGGAAGTTGGTCTCTTCTCACCCTCGCTGCTCTCATCCCTCTCTCCCTACCTTCCTCCCTCGCTCCGAAAACACCTCTTCACCCCCAACCCAAGCCCCACCGCCCCTCACCCACCCCTGGGTTCATCCTGCGCCCCCACCCTACGTATCTCCTCGCCCTCATCCACCATAGTCCCTCTCCCCATCCTCCTTATCCTCCTTCATTCCGCCCTCCTGTGTGTCCTCCTCCTCTTCCTCCTCTTCCGTATCGCCCCTCCTTATCCCCCGCCCGCTCGTGCTCCTGCTCTCCCTCCTGCTTCTCATCCGCCTCATCCTTCTCCGCACTCTGCCCTTATCGTCTTCTGATGTATGCGCCCGGTCGCATCGCTTGTCGTAGATTCAAATGCCCTTCGCCAGGGCACCGAAGGTCGACAGGTCACCACGTGCAAGTTCGTTCCCGTTTCAACTGGTTGCGTTGGTTGTGCTAAATGTCTGTAATACGCAAGTGCACGCGGCTGTCAAAACTCACGACGAAACACATACACATGTCGAGAGATATTGTCGTCACGCCAACTACTGCCATCTGATGTCGCACAATTCATGTATCCAACCCCCTATCTTCTCCAGGACGCGAAACAATAAGTTGAAGGTCCAGCTTCGCTAGACCAGGATCCCATTAGTTCCGCTGGGCGAAGCACAAGCTACAACGAGCACAGACATCCAAGATTCAGCAGACTACCTGATCATACTGTTCAGACAGTGAGGCTCGATCCACCCAATCGTGTAGACCGAATGGCCAACACAACATCGTTGAACCTGACGGCAGAAGCTGGGTGCGGCTTAGAAACCACGGTGTTCTGCACAAGATGTTCCAGCTGCGACGATCAACGTGAGATCGGCATATCGAGCATGCAAAGCTGAACGACATTTTATCTACGAAGTCTCACGCGACGGTCAAGAGACGCCGTGTGAACCTGAACATTGAATGATGCCCAGGACGTCAAGCAAACAGCCAATCCGGACGAAGCCAAGCGACAGAGCCAACACATATAGGTATAGGCGATGTCGGAAACTCTGAACCCAAAAACGTTTTCATCTCTTTGGGGGGCACTTCTTTTACTTCCGCCGCCTTCCGCCGAGCTTCCGCTGGCTTCCGCCGGCGGCGGCGGCCTCGTTTTACTTCCGCCGACCTTCCGCCGTCCTTCCGCCAGTAAGAGATGACAACTACTTCGATCCTCGAAGGCACGGCCCTTTTTGGAACGCCTCATATGCTCTCTCCTCTCCTTCCCTTCCGTCTCGTACGCGCGCCTGTCCGTCCACCGCCTTACTGAACGCGCCGCGCTCCCTCGCCTTGGCATCGTATCCCTTCAGCTCGCCGGCCCGTGAGCCGAACAAAGCACCGGGCACGAATTTGAGCTGTCGCTCGACCTCCTCCGACAGAGTCTTGATGCCAGGCTCGAAGGCATGCGATCTCACGGCCTCCCACCCCGCAGAGCACACCAAGGAGGGGGAAAGAGGGAGAGGAGGGGGATCAGAATGAGGGAACGCGAGCAGCAGGAACGCACAGAACGAGCACGATGAGCACAGCGAGGGCACAGCAGGAGGATGCGCAAACGAGCAGCCGCAGCGGAGAAGCAGGCGACAGGAGCGCGATGGCTTCCAGGAAGCGTGAAACCGTCCGGCACACAGGCAGGAAAGCCTCGTCAGAGACGGCCAGGCCCCATGGCGGTCCCTGCCGACGGCGACTGCGCCTGCGCCCCGCCCCGTGCACCCTGCAGGTGCCGCGGGCCGGGGCCGCAGGGGCCACCGGCAGCCAGGAAGCAGACCGCGCAGCAGCCCCCTCCGGGCCCGAGCGCGCCCAGAGCCCCCGGCCGCCGAGGCCCGACGCTCGGTCGGCCATCGCACGTCGATCGACCGATCGTCGATCGATCGACGCTCCATGGCCGATCGACCGACCGACCGATCGATCGACGCTCGATCGATCGCCGATCCCTCGGCTGGCGAGCCTCGCGGGGGCGGCCCCTCTGCCGCTCCGCGCCCCGCGCCCGCGGGGCATCCCCGCTGCCCCGAAGGGCCCCGGGGAGCCCCCCTTGCCCGAGGCGCGCGGCGCTCGCCGCCCGCGCGCTCTCCGCATACAGCCGGGCGCTGGCACGCCGCCGCGCCGGCTGCCCCCGGCGCGGCCCATGGCGCCGAGGCCACGGCAGGCCCACGGCAGGCCCTAGGAGGAGGAGGAGCAGGAGGAGGAGGAGGAGGAGGAGAGGAAAGGAGAAGGGGGGAGGAGGAGGAGGAGGAGGAGGAGGAGGAGGAGGAGGAGGAGGAGGAGGAGGAGGAGGAGCCCGCGCCCCGGGGAGCCGGCGCACAGGCGCCGCGGGGGAAGCCCCACGGCGGGCCCACCGCGCCAAGAGGCGGCGTTGGCCCCGGTGCCTGCGGTGCCCTCCCTCGAGGCGCGGGGCCGCGCGTCGGAGCGGACGGCGCGGCGGCATCTGTCGGAAGGCGAGCGAGGGGGGGAGGCGAGAAGGAGAAGGCCTTCGCAGAAGGCGGAGGCATTTCTGAGAAGCCCTCGCGCCTTCTGAGAAGCTGGTTCTGCCTTCGGGGGACGGCGTAGAAAACTTCTCAGAAGGCCGGGGGACTTCCGAGCCTTCTGAGAAGGCCTTCTCCTTCTCACGTCCCCCTCCCCTCGCTCGCCGCCGAATCCTGACAACGCTGGACGTTTCTCCCCCGTCTTCGGGATCGTCGGTCTCTGTCCGTGTTGGGCAACGCTTCTGTTACGTCGTCTCGAGTCGGAGATTGGCCCGTGGCCCGCCTGCCTCGCCTTCGTGTCGTCTTCACTGCGACCTGATTGCGCTTCTACGTGTCACCAATGCCGCCTGCGTGACGTCCACATTTCAGGGCGTCGTTACTTTTGAATGTTTTGGTCAAATTAAGGGCGAACCTCGGAAAATGCGAGAAAATAACAACATGCCCATAGCTTCTTTTGAGAACAACGACGTCTCTAGCCTCCTCCAAAAGCCTCCACTACAGTCTCCAACACAATCGAGTTTGATTGGAGGGGGCTCGCCGAACGGACAGAAGACTATTCCGAGGGCCACGCTGCCCCTAGAATGCAGAGGACATAGGACGCGAAAGACAGGACACAAGGGCACCTCTGATCTGGAAGGGTCGACCCACTAACTGAATTCGACTGCGCTTCGCCGATGACTGCTTCATCCTTGAAGACTAGCGATCTCGGTAGTCCTCCATAAAGGCAGATGATCGGCGGTGGACAAAACTCCCTTTAGCAAACCTCCCCTTAATGGAAAACGGCCTGTGACCGAAACCGACGGACCTGGACCCGCAAAAATGACGGCCGCGACGCCCTCTCGCGAACCGAAAACGGCCAATTCACTAATCGACGTGTCGGGGTAGGAGGTCTATCCACCTCCGAGATGATGCCGATGCTGGACCCCTTCCCTCGTTTTCAGCCTTTGGGGCCCGAAGGGGGGGGCCCTGGACGCCCCAGCTGAATCCGCCCGGGGACCTGGCCGGAAGGCACTCCGGGAGAGGTACAAGAGGTAGCGGTACTGGCATATGAGTTGCTCCCGATTCCTATTCACTGGAGGTGCAAGTGGTCGACTATAATTTTCTCAAGGCGCAGAGCTCACACAGCACACCCAGACCTGCTCCAGCCCCTACCCTCCAAACGGATGCTCTACTTGCGGAACCTGGCGAATCACACTATCCTAGAGAGTAGCTCCGACGTGACTCCAGTTAGAAGTATCCGGACTGTGCAAATATAGTTTGGAGGCAACCTGGCTGAAAACTAAAACCTTTCTCATGGCTGGTCTTTTGCAGCAAGACCGCCCTCAAGCTTCCTCCGCTGGCCCTCCCCGATAATCCCCACCTCGGTCCTGACAACGCCCCGTGCCCAAGCTTCCCTCGCTGGCCACAGCTTCCCGTGCCCAAGCTTCACTCGCTGGCCATCGCCAGACCGACCCCCAGCTCGATCCTATGCCGAGCCCGTTCCCAAATCCTCTTTGCCAGCGCAGCCCAACATTATCCACAGCTCGGTCCCGCGCCCTGGCCGTCCCCAGTGGCATGCGCTGGCACCGCACCCGACTGCTAAGTGCTCCCGCACGCTTCCATTGCGCCTGAATGTTTCTGCTTACTTCCCAACTTGCCTCTACTGTCCATTCGTTCTCTCTTGTTTGCAGACGTTTCCGACACAATCCGACACGACTGCTTCACCGTGCGTCCACGTTGCCCCGACTGCTTGGGGCCCGCACGCCATAATCACATTCTGCCGTCCCGACCCTCTGGTGCTTTGCATGCGCTGACAGATGCAACGCTCTCTGCCCACGTAACATTCACAAGTGCTATGAAACACCCCAACCTGTATCAACGCCGGAAATGTACTTCCATCAATCCTGCGCCGGATAATGGAGAGCGAGGGAATTTCAGAAAGACTGCAGTGGCAACATCAAAGATGCCGCTGCAGAAACGCGATGGCACGCAACCAAAACCACGCGAGGTTTCACGTGGCAACATGACTGTGTGCAGGGGGGGCACACCGTAGCGTGCGCGCAGGCCACGTTGTGCGACAAGCAGCGTCTACGCAGCTTGGGATCAAGGGTGAATCTCCTACTTCGCCTCTTTTCCGCGGCACGACGTGCGGATTTGTGCGCAACCACTCGAGACGGGGAACGATGTTCCATTCGAAGCGGATAACTGTCCCCCGTCCACCTCCTCCTCTTCCCTGTCACCTGTCCTTTTCACAAGCCCTTGTCCTTCCTCTTACGCCTCCGTCGTCAGTGGGAGGACGAGGGGAAGAGAGGAGGGACGGACGAGGTCGAGAGCGAATCGCTGGGGAACCAATTCGAGAAAAGGGGAGGACGAAGAGGAGCAGCAGGAGATGGCACAAGCAGCAGGAGGAGGCAGGATGCAGATGGGAGACATGGCCGTGGCGGTGGCAGTCGTTGTGAGGGGCAACGGTCGCAGAGATGGCGCGCTGATAAGTTAGAGAGGAACATCATCATATCCGTGTCTCGCATACCTCGCGCCTAAGCTACTGATGATCCAACGAGCTCCGCTGATTGCAAATACCAACAGCCGAAACAAGTCACCACTACGACTCGGATTGCCCCCCCCCCTCCCCGCGAGTTCGCACACTTTTTAGCAAGCGCAAGATGAGCCCCGTGGCAAGAGAAAGGAAACGGCACGACACGACGATGGGAAGAACAGACGACACGACAACGACACAAGCGCGGGGGGGGTGGGGGAGGGGGGCAAAAAGGGGAAGGAGAGGGCAGGGAGGCGCGCGCCGCTGGGCGCTGGCCAGCAGCCCCGCGAGCTCGAGGAGCTGCGGCGCCGTGGGGCGCAGCACGCGCCGGGCGGCCCTGCCGCGGGCCGCAGCCAGGAGCCGCCCCCCCCCAGGCAGGCCGAGGAGGCGCGCGCCGGCCCCCGCCTCGGGCCAGCCGCCGCGCCGGAGGAGGGCGCCCACCTCCGCGCGCACCTCCCCGGCGGCTGCGTCGGCCGCCGCGCCCGCGGCAGCGGCCGCCGCTTCTGCCCCCTGCGGTGGGCGCGGCGGCGGCGGCAGGCCCGGCGCCCCCCGGCCCGCGCGCCCTCGGCGGGCTTGGCGGCCGCCGGCGGGTCCGCGACCCCTGCGATCGGCCGTCGGGTCAGCCCACCGACGCCCCCCGGGCCGGGCGGGAGCCGCCCGGCCCCGAGCCCGGGGCGGGGCCGTCACCACGGCGACCGCAGGTGCGCGCCCCGCGAGTCGGCACACGAACTCGTACCCTTGCAAAGATGCGGGTTACGGATCCCAGCATCGAAGCTGACATGACGTCTGAATCACGCGCGGGTCCCGACATCGAATACGACGTGACATCTGAATCATGCACTCGCACGCAGTCTTTCTACGGCTGGTTGGACGAGGTCAGGTCACGCACATGCAAAACATGGTGACATGTCGCGCTCTCCGGAGTCAGTAAACAGTGAATTGCCAGATTGTGGCAACCCGACTTCGTGTGTGCGATGCGCGCCGAGGTGAGCTGCGAGCGCCTGCATCCTATCTGTGTTCGTGGAGCCATCGTGGAAAGAATTGGCAAACCACTCAAATGAGACAAACTGCTTGTTCGGCGAAGCTCCCCGTGCCGAACTCAGTAACAAAAGGTGGGTGAACAACCTGGTGGAACACGATGCTGAATCTTGAAGGCCGCCCTTCCATAAGAAAGGTCGGCGACATATGTGTGCTGCAACTGTACTTGGGGCTGAGAATGGAATTTGAACGGTCGTTTCAGCCAGGGCGGATCATTGGGTGGCGGCTTTTGCTCTGCGGGTGGGGGTCCCTGGGTGGTGGTTGGCAGCATTAGCTGTTTTGTTTGTTTTGTGTGTGTGTTTGTTTGTGTGTGCGTGTGTGTCAGTGTGTTTGTGTGCGTGTTTGTGTTTGTGTTTGTGTTTGTGCTTGTGCTTGTGCTTGTATTTGTGTGCGGTGGAGGAGGCGCTCGACCGACCCGCGCGGTCGCAGGGTCCGCGACCAAAAAGTATGTGGAACGGATGCGCTGGAGAGGGATGCGTATGTTTGTGGCCGTTGTGTCCATAAGGAACACGAAACGGTGAAGGCACTGGATAAGAAACCATGATATAGGGTCTGGAAGCCAGTGGAACTCCAATCGTGGATTGGCAATGGATATCACTGCCGCCCTCATCAGATAAGGAATCCCCCAGGGTCTGAAGACTCCTTGGCACATTCCTTAACGAACGCCCCCACCGTAGTCGCCCTTTCCTCCAATCCACATACTCATCCTCCTCTTCCTCCTCCACCTCGTTGCCATCCCTGGTCCTGTTGCCACCCGCTTCCACTCTCCTGCTGCTGCTGCGCCTTCTCCTCCTCCTTCCCATCCTTCCTCCTCCTCCTCCTCCTCCTCCTCCTCCTCCAACTCCGCCTCATCTTGATCCATCCATTGGAAAAGGAATGAGTCCTCCCTATCCCACCCTCCCCCCCCTCTTTCTCCCAATTTCCTCTGCCTCTTCCCTCTTCCTCCTCTTCCTCCTCCTCCTCCTCCTCCTCCGCCCTCCTCGCAGTCCTGAGCCCAGCAGCGCGTATAGGCCTCTTCCAAGCCGCTCCAAGTGCTCTGGCAAAGCCCTGCCGCTTCTGGAAAGCACCCGTGTCTGGCTGGCGCAACCGCGCCAACTCCTCGGCAGAGGAGGAGGCAGAGCACCGGGAGGAGGTGAGGAAGAAGAGACCTCTCCAGAGCAGGCGTAGTAGGAGGAGAAAGAGAAAAAACGAGAGGATGCGGGGGGGGGGAGGAGGGGGAGGTGAAGGAGAGGAGGGGGGGAGTAGAACCAGAGTAAATCCAGCACGAGCCGCTGATGCTGCAGTTCCAATGCCGCCCCAAGCCCCCTCCCCCCTACGAGATGCCCGTGCATTCCCGCGGGATCTGGGGGTCACACCCTCAGATGAGCAGCTGCCTCGGTACACGGTCCGCCCGCTGCTCTTACTTCGGGGTCCCGGCGCATATCGAAGCAAGCCTGTAAGCACCAGCAGAGCCAGGGTAAGGACCAAAGGCAAGGGGCGAGGGGCGAGGGAAAGGGGCACCAGTCCAGCAGCAGTCACTGCTACACGCTGCCCGGCTTCGCGGCGAGGGCCCCATAGGCCTGCAACAGGCTCATGGGCTCGGAGGGCTGGGGCTCGGAGGGTTGGAATCGGGACACACGTGTGGCCCTGTCGCACGCTCAAGGCGCGATAGCCGAAAAGACGTGGACCTGGGAGGGTTGGAGCGGTCAAGATTGAACGCGTTCGTGCAGCGAGCGAGCGAGCGCATCAACATTCGTACACGCAACGTGCCAAAATGTAAGCAACCAGCCATCCTGATGATTGACGCCATGAGTTGCGAACGCGCCTCAAGCAATGCATCGACATTGAAAACGGCATGGCCTCCATGGGTCCAACTGCTTGAGTCTTTCCAGCGCATCCGTTGGTTGAGTGTAGAAGGGGAAAAGCTGAGAGGGCACGAAACGGCCAACACGCATCACGCGATCGCACTGCCATCAAAACCGTGCACCCGAGCCAGAACAACAAGGAAGAGGACGGAGGAAGACCAGGACGAGGAGGGAGAGAAAATAGGTAAAGGTAAGTATGGAAGCGTGATGCCGAGGTACTGTTTTTCGATCGAACAATTGGGGCGGACAGCGACTCGCGCTGGGAAAGGCGTGCCCTGTGTCCCGATGCTCCGTTCTCGGATAGCTCCTGTTCCTCCTTCCTCCTTTCTCCGTCAACCTCCACTATGCCGCTTCCCTCGTGAATCGATCACACAACATATATAGTGCGCAAGGTGGAAATCGAATCATCATTATGTCCTCTTCACTCGTCTGCCCTTCCTCCCCCTCCCCATCCCCCTACTCTTACTCCTCGCATGATCATGTTCCTCCTCCCTACCAGCCACAACATGCATCATCCACCACCCATTGTCTTCATCACACTGGTCACCAACACCACCATCATCAATATCACCATTATCAACAGCACCATTATCATCAGCATCATCAGCATCATCAGCATCATCAGCATCATCAGCATCGTCATCGTCATCGTCGTCGTCATCATCACCTTCACCATCATCCTCAACATCGTCAACATCGTCATCATCATCATAATCATCATCATCATCATCATCATCATCATCATCATCATCATCATCATCATCATCATCATCATTATCATCATCAGCATCATCGTCATCATTAGCATCACCACTATCGATCTCACCACCCTCATCCTCCACACCACCGTCACCATGATCATCGCCATCATCACCACCACCACCACCGCCACCACCGCCGCCGCCAGCAGCAGCAGCAGCAGCGGCGGCCACGAGGCGCACCGCCGGCGGCATGCCGCCACCTTGTGCCGCGGGCCACACGCGGCCACCTGTTGCCGCGGGCCACACGCCCAGGCTGGGTGGGCCCCCACGGCCTCGGGAAAAGGGCGCGACATCCACAGCACGGCCCTGGCGGCGAAGGCCGAAACCGCCTGGGCCAGGCTGAGCCGCCCCAGGCGCGGGCAGCCCTCGGGGCCGTCGACCACCCCCATGGCACAGGCACCCACTCCCCGGTGCGGCCGCAGCGTGGGGGCGAGGCCGGCGCGAGGGTTGGACGCCCGACTCCTCCGGGAGAACCCCGGTCCGGGGCAACTCCGGCCTGGGCCCCCGAGGCGCGCATCTGTGGTTACCCCCGGCCGCCCCCAGCCGACGACGATTCGGGGCCCTGGCCTCCCCGTGCCTCCGCGCGGGCCCGTGGTCTGCGGCACCGCGGGCCCGGGCCGAGAGCTGCACGGCAGAGACAGAGGAGGAGGAGAAGGAGGAGGAGGAGGAGGAGGAGGAGGAGGAGGAAAGAGGCGGAGAAAGAGGAGGAGGAGAGGAGGAGGAGGAGGAGGAGGAAGAGCTGCTGACCCCTCCTGGCCATCCCGTGGACCACTGCACTGGGCCCTGCGAGAGAGGGTGCGCCCAGAGCCTCGGGCACGGCGCGCAGCCGCGGGCGGCGCTAGCCGGCGCGGCCGCGGGCGCCGCGGCGCTGGCGATGGCGGTGGCGCTGACGGCGGCCTCGGCGGGCGCCGGGCGGCGGCGGCGGTGGGCGACGAGGCGTGGCGCCACGGGTTGGCAGCGGGGGCTCGGGCAGCGCTGGCCCCTCGCTGCGGCGGGCGCGCAGCGGGCGCGGTCTGCCGGCGGCCCTCCATGGGCCGCCGCGCCGCCTGAGGCTGGCGCCCTGCGCCCGAAGCGGCGGCCCGCCCGCGAGGGTGGAGCGCGAGCCCGGGCCCGAGCCGCCGCCTCGGGCAGGTCGGCGGCACCGTCTTCTGCCCGACCTGCGGGCGCGACGCGGAAGGGTGGCGCGTATAGTGCGGCGAGATCTGTACAGATCCACGGATCCACCAACACACGCACTGCTTCCCCCGACGCGATGACGGCCGCAGTCAGCAGGTCAATGGCAGGTGGGGCGTGCACGGGCGGGTTTCGCCACCCCCTAACGCAAGCCAACAAAACACGGGCGAAACAAGCGAGAGGGAGGCGACAAACACGCGCGCATTCACTCTTGGGCGTCGCGGCCACGCGCGCGGCGGCGCGGCGTAGGGCAAATCAAGCGAGAGAGCAGCGAGCGGTCTGGGCCCCGGGCTCGCTAACGCACCATGGAGAACACGCGCGCACAGACAAACGCAGAACACACAACCGACAAACACACACACACACAAAACAAACACACACGCAGACACACACACACACACACACAAAACAAAAACCTTCTGGACGGCGGGCGCAGCGCCACGCCGTCCAGCCCGCGCGCGGAGGACCGCGCGCGCGCGCCCAGCAGCCGCAGAAAAAGAATCGGGGGTTGCTCCAGGTGCCCATGGCCCAAGGTGCCCCCAGCTTTTCGCCATCTTGGAGCCCCTGGGGCCCTCTGGGCCTCGTGATGGGGTGCTCTGGAGGCAGAGGGGGGCATCCCTGGAGGTCCTGGGGGCACCTTGGGCCAGGGGCACTTCTAGCAAACCCGAAATAAAAAGAGCAGGAATCAGTCAGACAAGCGCGCTCCACCACTCGCAGAGCAGCTATTCGCAAAATGGCCCCATTGCATTCAAACAACACTTGGCTGTTGGACGTTTGCGAGTAGGCATGTTGCGACGTAGCGGAAGGCCGGGCCACCAGGCCCGCGGCAGCGAGAAAGGGGGCAGGCACACACACACACACACACACACACACACACACACACACACACACACACACGCAGACACGCAGAAACACACACACAGAAACACACACGCGAGCACTTGGCACAGTCGAGTGGGCTCCTCCTGGAACGGTTGGCTCGCGGCCGCTGTCCGCAAGGACTCGAGCAGAGCCTTCAGGTCGTCCAAGGGCAAGTCCAGCGTCTGGTGGGCGCACTCTACCTGAGCGCCAGGCTGCGATCCGAGAGCACAAAGAGGAGGAGGAGGAGGAGGAAGCTGAGGGAGGAGGAGAAGGAGAGGGAAGAGAAATGAAAGACTAGGAGGAGGGTGGGCTGGCCTCCCTCACTCTCCTTCCTGCCTCCCTTCCCCCTCCTTCCTTCTCCCCCTTACTCTCTCCACAGGGGACAAGGACAAGACGGAGTATCTTTCAGGAGGAGGAACAGGATGAGGGGAAGCTTGAGGACGACGATGGCGAGACAGAGGGATATGGAGGGGGGCGGGCAGGAATTAGGGGAGGAACACAAAATGGAATACCTCTAAGGAGGAGGAGAGGGAATGAGTAGTAGGAGGAAGAGGAGGATGACGACGACGACGAGCGAGCGAGCGAGAGAGAGAGAGTGGAAAGGAGAGGGAGGAAGAGAATGAGGGAGAGCGAGAGAGAAGAAAGAGAGAGAGAGAGAGAGAAAGAGACATCGAAGAAGAGGAACATGGGGAAGGGGATGATATGGTGGAATACACATGGGAAGGAAAAGGAAAACGAGTAGGCGGAGGAACAGGATTCAGTGGACTAGGTATGAATGGGAGAGTGAGAGAGACAGAGAGACAGAGAGGGAGACAGAGAGAGAGAGAGAGAGACTGAGGAAAAAACGACATCCAAAGGAGCAGCCAGTAGGAGGGGTACCGCCCAAATTGCAGGTCACTCTAGGTTGCCCCGATATTCATATCAGGGACGCCACCAAGATGGTTCAAGAAGGCCCCAAGCAGTCTCCATATGGCCCCAAAGGACCCCAAGAGACGCCTCGTAAAGGCCCTGAGAGGACCTCCAAGACGGCCTCAAGAAGCAACAACTAATGAGTATCACCGAATGTTCGATACACTGTCGTATGTTCGCCGACGTTGGCTTCCAAAGCTAAAGATGGCCCAAGATGCATCCAAAATGGTCCCAAGGTGGCCTCTGAGGTCCCCAAGAGGGCACCAGAACCTCGGACGAGGACCCAGAGCCGGCCCACGAGAGCCCGACGACGGCCCTAATAGGGTCCAGAAAAATCCCCACGGCGGCGAAGAGATGCCCAAGAAGGCCCAAGAGGGCCCCAAGAGAGTCCAAGATGGCCCCGATGATCCCCAATAAAACCCAAGACGGCCAAACGTTCCCAATAAGCCCCTGAGTTGCCCCCGAGAGGGCGCCACCTGGGCACCAGAAAGAAGAGGACGAGGAGGAGAACAAGAAAGAGACGGAGGAAGAGCAGGAGGAGGAGGAGGAAGAGGAGCAAGAGGAGCGGGAGCACGGACCAGAGCGGGAACGAGAAGAGAGGCGGAGGTGGAAGCGGAAGAGGCCGACGAAGGGGAATCTGCAGACAGAGGGGGAGAGGGAGAGGCGAGAGGCGAGGAGCGGATGGGCAGGAGGAGGGGGAGGAGGAGGAGGAGGAGGAGGAGGAGGAGGAGGAGGAGGAGGAGGAGGAGGAGGAGGAGGAGGAGGAGGCGGAGGGAGAGCGGGCGGTCGCAGCGCCCACACGCGCTCACGTGCTCAGAGTGCCGCCGCTCGCGAGCCGAAGGGCACTCCTCCACACGACCGAGACGGGGGGGGCCAGCGGCAGAGGGCACAGCCCTTCAGATACATATATCTTCGGTGCTCCATACATGTATGTATACATACATATATATATATATACACACACGCATAGACAGAAAGAGGACAGGGAGAGAGAAGGAGAGAGAGAGAGAGAGAGAGAGAGAGAGAAACAAAAAAAAGGGAGGGAGAGAGAGAGAGAGAGAGCCAGAGAACCACCCACAAACACAACGTGGAGGGAGAGAGGGAGAGAGGGAGAGAGGGGAATCTGGAGAGAGAGAGAGAGAGAGGAGAGAGAGAGAGGAGAGGAGAGGAGAGGAGAGGGAGAGGAAAGGGAGGAAGGGAACGAGAGATGGCGAGGGAGAGATGGAGAGGGGGAGTGCGCGAGCGAGAACGAGCAAGAACGAGCCAGAAGGCAATGACAATGTGACATCATGAGAAATGGGACGAGGAGGACGAGGAGGAGGATTAGCAATGAGAGGGGGAGGGAGGGAAAAAGGGGCAGCAGCGGTGGCGACCGCCACATGTTCCCCAGCCCTGGTGCGGAGCCTCAGGTGATAGCGACGGAGGCCCTGCTTGGTACGAGCTGCTCGTGGAAGGAGCCCACGAACTGTCGTCATCGGGCTGTTCCTGGCGCTGGCTCTGCCCCCCGCTCCTAATTCCTCAGTCCTTGTTCTCACCAATCTTCACTCCGTCGCCTCCCCCGCAAACCCTCTTCCCCCCACCACGACTTTGAGCAACGTCGTGTCGTGATCGTCCTCCTCTTCCCCCTCCTCCCGCAGGGAGGAACATGTGGAGCACGGGGGGGAGGAGGAGAAGAGGAGGAGGAGGAGGAGGAGGAGGAGGAGGAGGAGGAGGAGGAGGGGGAGGAGGGGGAGGCGGAGGGAGAGCAGGGGGGGGAGGAGGAGGTGGAGGAGGAGAAGGAGGAGAGAAGGAGGAAAGGGAGGAGGAGGAAGGTGAGGAGGGAGAGGAGGAGAGAGGAGGAGGAGGAGGAGGAGGAGGAGGAGGAGGAGAGGAGGAGGAGGAGGAGGAGGAGGAGGAGGAGCAGGAGGAGGAGGAGAAGGAGCAGGAGGAGGAGGAGGAGAAGGAGGTGGAGAGGAGGAGGAGCGGCAGCAAGAGGAGGGGGAGGGGGGGCGGGAAGGTGGAGCAGGAGAACCAGAGTCTACCCACGATGGATCAATGATGCTGCAATAACGTCACCTGTCCCAAGCCCCCCCCCCCATCCGTAGCCACATACAGGCAAGATGGGTCAGATGCTAATTGTGAGAAGTACCCTCTATGAAAGACGGCCGCCTCATGGGCAAGTCCTCGAGTCATACACCATAGACCGAGGCAGGGTTCTAATGTTCAGCGGGCTGCCCAACTGCAGCCCCGAATTGAACGGGAACTGCCCTCCACGCGCGTGCAACTGCTATTCGGGCCATGCAGCCGGTCGGAATATCAGCCGCCGTCCGTGTATCGACTGCAGTGTTACAGATGTGCTACGTTCGGGTAGCTTGAAAAGAGGAAACCCATTCCGAAAACGTGACAACCTCCATCCGTGTAGCTGTTGCGCTGCATTGCTAGAGACGAGCGTGCGCGCTGCCACGGCGGAAGCACAATTTTGAAAAGGATCCCGCCTCCAACCCTGTACCTGCGGGGAACGTTTAAAGCGAATGCGCACGGCGATGAGGAGAGGGCCACATGTTGAAAAAAATCTCCATCCCTGTAGCAGTCGGGATCTGAAAGCTTCGGGGCACTCTATGGCGAAGAGGTCTCAAACAAAACGCCAGGGCCTGCCTACGAACACGTCTGATGGTCCGACGGGGAGGAGTTATTTGTGAGAAGCGAGGAAGAAGGCGGAGGAGGAGGAGGAGGAGGAGGAGGAGGAGGAGGAGGAGAGGAGGAGGAAGACTTGGACCAGTGTAAACCCAAGCCGCATCAACGATGCTGCAATACATTCTTCCTCCAAGTTTCCATCTTCAAATGCCCCTACGGGACTGTATGGTCATTGCGGCAAGTGCCCCAAATTGGAAGACGGCCGTCTGAAAATCTCCAACCGTGCCAGGCGCAGGTGCTGCTGATACCGTCGGTGCCAGCGTCGGCGCTGGCTGATGAAATGCGGCGGGAGGTCTGAACCAAAGGGGTCCCGAAGCATGAGTGGGTTAGCTCCGCGTTACGAATTGCTTTTGGCGTCGGTGCTGGCGTAGGCGGTGGGCGTAGCGGCCTGGTGGCCCATCAGCCCCAGCCAGACGCAATGGTCGCTGGGATGGGGGTGGCGCTGTATGTATAGGTAGAGAGTTCCCACGGGGGGGCAGGATTAGTCCGCCGCTCCACACCCTCACAGACAGCAAAAAGCCCCGGGGGTGCGTAGGAGCTGGCGCCGGGGCGATGCTTTGGAGCCGATACCGGCCCCGAGTCGGAGTCCACCGGCATGTCCAAATCTGGGGGTGCCAGCCTCTGCTCGCTCCCTGTGGAGACTCCCAGCGGACTCCTGAATCCTCACAGCCGGTGGGAACCTCGGACTAGATGTAAAGGTCGTCGCCCCGTCATCGGTGCAGACCGTATGACACAACAGCAATACCGCCAACGTCACCGCAGCTACAGGAGATGCGGTGGGTGCTGTCGTGAATGCTATTGCCGTGATGTACGCTCCCACAGAACGAGGCGGTTAACTCATGATAGCAGGGCTCGTGGTACATGTCCTATCCTTGGAGCTCCTCCAACTCGTAAAACATGTCTGTTTTTCTAATTCACGGAACTGCTGCCGGCAATGGCCGCACCGTTCCTCGAGGTCGCGACGCTGGTGCCGAATTCACAGCCTCTGTCGGAAATGTCGGCCACGTTCGCAGGACATCCCGTCGCCGTGCTTCCTCAGGTTGGCGAGCGTGGTGGGCACGGATGTGCGATGTCGGACGCATGAGGCTGGAGGTCACAGTGCCGCATTGGTGGAGGCTTGGGGTCGATGGGCGACGGTGGAGGCGGGGCGTGTGGTGCCGAAGGTTGGAGGTCAGAGTGCCGAATTGGCGGCGGCTGGGGGGCGATGGGCAGAGGTGGGAGTGGAGAATCGTATAACAAATCGTAAGGGAGGGGTCGTGGTGGTCGGAATTTCGTTGGACGCCGATATTGACGTCTTGATGGTCGTATCCAATGAAAGAAATCATGCCAACAAGCTGTGGTTTTTCCCAACCCTCCTGCGTTGGGTACTTGTTCCCAACCCTCCTTGGTTGGGTATTCGTTTTGAATAGAGCAGTGTGGTCGCGTCCTTCCTCCTCCCGCCTCCCGCCTCTTTCCTGCCTCTTTCTGTCTTGCCTGCGGGGGGCTGCGATCTGTGAAACTGTCGCCACTTTCGAGGCCTGCTGGGGGGTCCTGCATAGAGGGTAATCGCGGCGGATTCAAATTAGACCTCGCCATCCCTGGGGGGCTGCGATCTGTGAAACTGTCGCCACTTTCGAGGCCTGCTGGGGGGTCCTGCATAGAGGGTAATCGCGGCGGATTCAAATTAGACCTCGCCATCCCTGGGGGGCTGCGATCTGTGAAACTGTCGCCACTTTCGAGGCCTGCTGGGGGGTCCTGCATAGAGGGTAATCGCGGCGGATTCAAATTAGACCTCGCCATCCCTGGGGGGCTGCGATCTGTGAAACTGTCGCCACTTTCGAGGCCTGCTGGGGGGTCCAGCATAGAGGGTAATCGCGGCGGATTCAAATTAGACCTCGCCATCCCTGGGGGGCTGCGATCTGTGAAACTGTCGCCACTTTCGAGGCCTGCTGGGGGGTCCTGCATAGAGGGTAACCGCGGCAGATCAAATTAGACCTCGCCATCCCTGGGGGGCTGCGATCTGTGAAACTGTCGCCACTTTCGAGGCCTGCTGGGGGGTCCTGCATAGAGGGTAACCGCGGCAGATTCAAATTAGACCTCGCCATCCCTGGGGGGCTGCGATCTGTGAAACTGTCGCCATTTTCGAGGCCTGCTGGGGGGCCCAGCACAGTGAGGGCCACGGGCGGATTCAAATTAGACCTCGCCATCCCTGGGGGGCTGCGATCTGCGAAACTGTCGCCATTTTCGAGCCTGCTGGGGGGCCCAGCACAGTGAGGGCCACGCGCGGATTCAAATTAGACCTCGCCATCCCTGGGGGGCTGCGATCTGCGAAACTGTCGCCATTTTCGAGGCCTGCTGGGGGGCCCAGCACAGTGAGGGCCACGCGCGGATTCAAATTAGACCTCGCCATCCCTGGGGGGCTGCGATCTGCGAAACTGTCGCCATTTTCGAGGCCTGCTGGGGGGCCCAGCACAGTGAGGGCCACGCGCAGATTCAAATTAGACCTCGCCATCCCTGGGGGGCTGCGATCTGCGAAACTGTCGCCATTTTCGAGGCCTGCTGGGGGGCCCAGCACAGTGAGGGCCACGCGCGGATTCAAATTAGACCTCGCCATCCCTGGGGGGCTGCGATCTGCGAAACTGTCGCCATTTTCGAGGCCTGCTGGGGGGCCCAGCACAGTGAGGGCCACGCGCGGATTCAAATTAGACCTCGCCATCCCTGGGGGGCTGCGATCTGCGAAACTGTCGCCATTTTCGAGGCCTGCTGGGGGGCCCAGCACAGTGAGGGCCACGCGCGGATTCAAATTAGACCTCGCCATCCCTGGGGGGCTGCGATCTGCGAAACTGTCGCCATTTTCGAGGCCTGCTGGGGGGCCCAGCACAGTGAGGGCCACGGGCAGATTCAAATGAGACCTCGCCATCCCTGCGGGGCTGCGATCTGTGAACCTGTCGCCACTTTCGAGGTCTGCTGTGATCCCCGTTTTCGAAGTGGCTAGGAGTGCTCAGGAATTGTAAATCATCAGCTTTATCAAGCCCTTTCCCTGTAGCCAGTGTCCTGCGAGTCTCCCGAAGTCCGTCTGCAGACATATGTAACCCTCGCTCCGTCATCGCCCCCTTATAAAGCATCCTAAACTATTTGCGCCCCGCTTTTGCGCAGGGGTTGGGCACGTCGCCAGGGTAATTTTGAATAGAGCACTGCGGTCTCCACCTTCCTTCCTTCCTTCCTTCCTTCCTTCCTTCCTTCTTCCTTCCTTCCCGCCTCCTCCTCCTTCTCTTGCGGGAGGGGCTGCGATCTGTGAAACTCGCCACTTTCGAGGCTGCTGGGGGCCCAGCGGAGTGACGCCCTACGGGGATTCAGATTAGACCTCGCCATCCCTGGGGGGCTGCGATCTGTGAAACTGTCGCCACTTTCGAGGGCTGCTGGGGGCCCAGCGGAGTGACGCCCTACGGGGATTCAGATTAGACCTCGCCATCCCTGGGGGGCTGCGATCTGTGAAACTGTCGCCACTTTCGAGGCTGCTGGGGGGCCCAGCGGAGTGACGCCCTACGGGGATTCAGATTAGACCTCGCCATCCCTGGGGGGCTGCGATCTGTGAAACTGTCGCCACTTTCGAGGCTGCTGGGGGGCCCAGCGGAGTGCGCCCTACGGGGATTCAGATTAGACCTCGCCATCCCTGGGGGGCTGCGATCTGTGAAACTGTCGCCACTTTCGAGGCCTGGGGGGCCAGCGAGTGACGGGGATTCATCGCCACTAGACCTGCTGGGGGGCCCACCAGTGACGCCCTGGGGGGATTCTGCGATCTGCGTGAAACTGTCGCCACTTTCGAGGGCTGCTGGGGGGCCCAGCGGAGTGACGCCCTACGGGGATTCAGATTAGACCTCGCCATTCCTGGGGGGCTGCGATCTGTGAAACTGTCGCCACTTTCGAGGGCTGCTGGGGGGCCCAGCGGAGTGACGCCCTACGGGGACTCAGATTAGACCTCGCCATCCCTGGGGGGCTGCGATCTGTGAAACTGTCGCCACTTTCGAGGGCTGCTGGGGGGCCCAGCGGAGTGACGCCCTACGGGGATTCAGATTAGACCTCGCCATCCCTGGGGGGCTGCGATCTGTGAAACTGTCGCCACTTTCGAGGGCTGCTGGGGGGCCCAGCGGAGTGACGCCCTACGGGGATTCAGATTAGACCTCGCCATCCCTGGGGGGCTGCGATCTGTGAAACTGTCGCCACTTTCGAGGCTGCTGGGGGGCCCAGCGGAGTGACGCCCTACGGGGATTCAGATTAGACCTCGCCATCCCTGGGGGGCTGCGATCTGTGAAACTGTCGCCACTTTCGAGGCTGCTGGGGGGCCCAGCGGAGTGACGCCCTACGGGGATTCAGATTAGACCTCGCCATCCCTGGGGGGCTGCGATCTGTGAAACTGTCGCCACTTTCGAGGCTGCTGGGGGGCCCAGCGGAGTGACGCCCTACGGGGATTCAGCTTAGACCTCGCCATCCCTGGGGGGCTGCGATCTGTGAAACTGTCGCCACTTTCGAAGGCTGCGTGGGGGGCCCAGCGGAGTGACGCCCTACGGGGATACAGATTAGACCTCGCCATCCCTGGGGGGCTGCGATCTGTGAAACTGTCGCCACTTTCGAAGGCTGCTGGGGGGCCAGCGGAGTGACGTCCTACGGGGACTCAGATTAGACCTCGCCAGCGCTGGGGGGCTACGATCTGTGAAACTGTCGCCACTTTCGAGGGCTGCTGTGGGGCCCATGAAACTGTCGCCACTTTCGAGACCTGCTGCGGGGTCCAGCATAGTGACGTCCTACGCGGACGCAGATTGGACCCGTCATTCTACTTCGATTATCCCGCATCTGCGATCGACTGTATGTGTGCGAGGAACTAGACATGGAGTGGTCTGGCACTGACTGACGTCAAATCGTTGTGTGCCAGTGTCTCCTGGGGTGTTGCCTGATGTGGATGCAGCTCGTCGGCGCTGCGACTCGAGCTGGCGGTCGTCCTTCGGACCCGCAGAAACATCTGCTGAGCTCGATGAGCTAGGGGAACTACAGGAAAGAAGTGCAGGAAACGGAGGCCGGTCATGCACTCGCCGATACCTCGTTGCTCTGTCATCGTCTTTGCTGTTGCATGATCCTTATCTGGCCTGCCGGCGCCGCGGCTCGAGCTGGCGGTCGCCCTTCGGGCCCGCGGGAACATCTTCTGAGACAAGTGGACGCCGCCGCCTTACTTGCAGGCAGCGCATTGCATTCGCGGACAGCAGCATGGCAGACCGCAGTGAGATCCTCAGTCGCGGGTGTTGCCAAGCCTGGTGGAGACGCGCGTGATCGACCTGAAGTCCCAATCGCGCGTGCACTGTACCTGCGTGGCGTTCAGGCACGCGCGTGATGCTGCTCGCTCCGCGTTCAACCAGTACGTCGCCAGTGCAACTTTGGACGATGGACAACCGATTGATGATACGCGACCCCGGCCTTGAGTTTCTTTCCCGCGGGCCGCCCGCAGACCTGGCGGCGCGCCTGCGAGCGTTCAGCTCCCGCGCTGAAATGTGCGGGAAGGAGGCGGAGAAGCTAGCGGGCGAGCTACGCCTCGCTCGTTCCTTGCACTCTAAACAAGTTTTATCATGTGGAACTCTGCGACGACATGGCGCAGGCAGCGCTGCGGGTTTAGCTCGCACTTGAAAAACGCGGCAGTCTTCTGTCTCCTCCCGCCACTTTCATCGTCGTCCTAGTCCCCGCCTCACCTTCTCCATGCATGCTGCTGCTTCCGCGATGGCCTTTCGCCCCCCCCGCCCTCCATTCCATCCCTCTCCTACCCCTCGTTCCCGTACCCGTTCTTCTTCGATCCTGGGGCCTCAAGCCTCGTTCTTTCGATCGTCGTCCTGTGAATCGTGCAACGCATGCGCATCCCATGTAGCTTGCACAGCAAATCGCCGCGTCTACACTGTCGCTGTTCCTGCTAATGTTGGCATACTCCTCTTGCCATTTGATGCACGTGGGTTGGGTACGTCGCAGGGTAATTTTTTCCTGCTTCACAGTCGTGGCGCGGTTGATTACGTAGCATGAGGTCGAAGCTGGACGGATTGGTGCGAGCGAGAAACTCCAATGCCTGCCACGCGCAAACGGAACCAACACGTGAGACACCTGCTGAAGCCCGTCGTGCTGCTTAGCGTTGTGCTGCCAGTGTCTGTGCGACATTCGATGCACTAGTCGGCGAGGGAGTCAGCAGGCTGGTCGGAGCCGGAGTCGGTGAGCTGGTCGGTGCGGGAGTCGGCAAACTGGAACTGCTTGCGGCTGGAGGTTGGTAGGTGTAGGTGGGGGTGGACAGCGCAATTCGTTACCTTTTCGTTGCGTCTTGAATTGCCTGCAAGCGGGCTCCCGGCAGCGAAATTCGTTACATGTCCGTTGCCGTCGAGAGCCAGAAATGTTGGATGTCTTAGGTCGGGGTGCCGACCTGGAGGTCGGAGTGCTGCGTTGGTGGGGGTTGGATAGGCTGTTCGGGTCATGTCGATGATGCGCTGTCTCCATGTGCCACGGAATACCACCTCCTTGGGTGGACGCTGGCGTGTCGACGTGATGGTCGTGGACGTGGTCGGGATGGCTGGCATTGGACGTGCAGGCTGTCGCTGGTCGTGGTCGTGGTGGCTGTTCGTGGTCGTGGTGGCTGTTTCTGGTCGAGGTCGTGATGGCTGTGCGTGGATGCGTTGGGTGTTTCTGGTCGTGGTTGCTCTTCCTCGTTGTGGTCGTGGTGGCTGTTCGTGGACGCTGAGGCTGTTTCTGTGCTTGGTCGTGGTGGCTGTTCGTGGTCGTGCTTGTCGGGGATATGTTACACACAAATGGGGACGTCTAGATGATGCTTCATATCGCAATGAGGACCCCGAGGACGTCGGCTGGTGCTGTTGAAGAAGACACGTTGGCATCCCCACAACCATAAATAGGTGACCATCGCCTTGAGACCCGAAGTCAATCCACGATGGCGAGCCGATGAGGGAGAAAAGGGAGGCAGCAACGGGAGGCATGGAGTAAGTCTTTCGTGGGACAACAAAACCGCCGGTCGTGTCAACGTCGACGAGGAGGGCCGTTCGTGGACGGGGCCCGTCGCTTGCGATTGCTGGGAGCATTCGGGCGCATGCCACCAGCAACTGCGCGTAGATAACTTGAGTCCCGCACGGTTTCATGAAGCATTTGGTTCATGTAGTGGTTGATGTACTCGGGCGTCGACCTGGCAATGTGCCGAAGGTGTTGCGCGGTGCGGTACGACGCATAGTTCACAATCGCGAGCCGCCCAAGTTGGCCATCAGTCATCGGGACAGCGAGCATCCAAAGTTCCTTGCTGTGCGTCGGGCTCTGGAGGCGGCTCATGGCCCACTGGCGGATGACCCCGCAGTGAACGTAGTGCTCTATAGAATCTTGGGCGCAACCTGGGCACCCCAACTTGCGCCCTCCCCAGATGGCCCGTAGCAGCCGCATGCGCCGGTCGGTCGTCCAGCGATTGAAACGAGTACTGAGCATCGCCGCGCGCAGCCTGGGTGGAGCAAGTGCTTTGAGTCGTTGAAGGTTACGGTGAATGCATCTCGCCGTCCTGCCCAGGAGCCCTGCCAGCCGCCACCGACCCATCTTGTACCGCAGTCGCCTCTCTGGGCAGAAACCGTCGCGGGCCAACAGCTAGCGGGCGAACCAATTTTGCGCACCCTTGCGGAGAGCCCGTTCTGCCTTCTCAGAGAGCGGGCCCACTGGGACGCCGGTGATTGTCTTCCCTAGCTTCCGCCATGCTGATTTGGCGGTCGGCGGCAGCGTCGGCGAGCCTTTGGGAAACGGTAGGAGCGTGGGATGCGCACCACCCGTGCCAGCAGGCCAACCTGTTGGGGAAGGCTGTGCACCGCCTTGCCAGAAAAGGTCGTCCCATAACAAATTCCACGCGATGCCCCCGGCGCGGCGCTCCCCCTCCCACGCGCGCATACGAAGCATGACCGCTTTGCACGATACGACAGCCGGGCGAAGCCGGCGCGCAAGCCCGAACTCTGGTCCGTGGTGGAGGTCGGCAGGTCTGCACCATTCGCCCGGCCCAGGCGCAACTCGCCGCGCTGCTCTGGATTCAATCGCAGCCACGTCGTCGGGAGGCCGCTCTAACTGGGCGACGTACAGGAGCACAGGTAGAACGTAAATGTTGTACGTCTGCAGCGCGGGGTGGAGGCCCATCTCAGACCAGGGCCAAGTCGAGGAGACGAGCCTCGTATTTTGCCATGGGCTTGCGCCATGATCGGATGCCCTTGCTGGGGCCGACGTAGAAGCCGAGGTGCTTGCTAGCGCAGCCCCAGTCAATGCGGGGCATGTCCGGGGTTGCCAAGCAAGCGGTCTTTGATGGCAGCGGGCTCTTCCTCCCAGAGCGGGATGGCCACCGTCTTTGCAAGGTTGAGCTGCAGTCCCGACACGGTCGCGAAGGCGGCAAATGTTCTGAAGACCTTTTTCGCTTTTCGCCGCCAAGATCGAAGAATCATCGCCGTGTCGTCCGCGAAAGCTCTTGTAGTAGCCGTGGGGTGGCGGTGGGCCAGCGCGCGCAACAGCCCGTCTGACGCAAGAGCGAACAGAAGCGGAGATAACGGACAACCCTGTCGGATCCTGGCCGCGATTGGCATTCGTGGGCCCATCTGGCCGTGGCCGTGGCCGTGGCCGTGGCCGTGTACCGTGAGTATGCCCACGGTGCTGTGGTAGAGCGACTCCGACACTCCCATCGCAACTCCAGGCAATCGGGCTGCCGCAGCGGCGGCCATCGAAGATAGGCGGGAGACGCTGGGGAATTCAGCGGTGAAGTCGAAGAGAATGACCACTGCATCCTCTTCGGCTCAAGAAGCGCGCATTGCTTCGTGCTCGATTTCCACCACGTTGCGAAGCATCGACCGCCCTGGAATAAAGCCGCGCTGGTTGGTGCTAACAGCCGGGGCGATGAGCGGTTCCCAGCGTAACTTGGAGGCGTTGGCAATGATACGGATGTCCGTATTCGTGATGGAAAGTTGTCGTGTTGATCCTGCCTTGTAGACACTGGCGCCGTCCTCACGGACGCGCGTTGGTTGTTTCGGCAGGCAGACCAGCAAAGACTCGTTGAAGGCGTCGTGATCCGAAGCCCCTGTCGTGAGGCCTCCTTCCAAAAACCGCCCAGCCTCCCAAAGTAAATGGACTTCGAGATTCCCCAGTCATCGCCACGCCCCGAATGGGACTCTGTATGGCCCGGGCCTCGAATTCCCAGCAATTCTCAGAGCCCGCGTGATATCCGCAGTTCGTAGTCTCCAAGAACGCTCGCTGCCCTCCACGCGGCCCGCCCCAGCATTCCTCGCAAATCGAAGCCACTCTTGGAGCTTGTCTGAATCGATGTCCTTGTTGCAGAAAACACGTTACCAATGCTCGCAAAGCAACTGCGCGATGTGCTCCGAATCGGTGAATACTGCCCCATCGTCGTTCTCCATGGCGTCCAGCCCGCTGCCCTGAAGGGATGTATCGAAGTGAGTGGCGGGGACGCATGCGGGCTGCGCCACTGGGACCTTCGATGGAGCTGCCTATCGGGCCACGCAACGTGTGTGAGCGCGCTGGAATGGGTGGCGGAGACGCCTGCGGGCTGCGCCACTGGGACCTTCGATGGAGCTCCCTACGGGGACCACGAAACGTGTGAAGGATGTGCCGAAGCTGATGGCGGTAATCGTGATGCTGATGGCGGCAATGGTGATGACACCAATGGTGATGATGACGACAATGATGACAGCGATGATGACAATACTGATGATGATGGTGATGGTGATGATGATAAAGATGATGATGCTGATGATGATGATGGTGATGATGGTGATGGTGATGATGCTGATGATGGTGTTGACGGTGATGATGGTGATGATGATTACGATGATGATGATAATGATGATGATGATGATGATGATGATGATGATGATGGTCATGATGATGGTGATGATGATGATGATGGTGATGATGATGATGATGATGATGATGATGATGGTGAACATGATGGTGACGGTGATAGTAATGGTGATGGCGATGGTGATGATGGTGATGGTGACGGTGATGGCGAGGGTGATGATGATGACGATGACGATACTGAATAATGACAATGATGGTAATGATGATGATAATGATAACGATGATGAAGAAAAAGATGATGATGAAGATTATGAAACAGCTGGTGGGAAGAAAAAGGAGGGGCAGCGGGAGGAGGAGGAGGACGCAGGACGCTGTCTCTTCAAAAAGGAGGACCCAACTCCATAGGATGGTTGGGCAGGAACCAAAAAGACCGGTACGCGGCGCTAGGCGCTAGGGCGAGAGCCACTGTGTGAAGCAAATGTGCGCGGCGCTGAGGCGAAAGCCACAATATTAATGAACCGCCCCCCAACCATGAAGCAACTGCAAGCTTTTAAGGCGAATGTGCACGGCGATACGGCGAGAGAGACACATGTTGAAAAGAAACCGCCCTCCATCCGCGAAGCGGTTGCAGACTTGTCAGACGAATGCGCGCGGCGCCAAAAGCGAGAACCGCATTCTGAAAATGAGCTGCCTTCCGTCCGTGAAGCGATTGCAAGCTGTGTAAGGCGAACGCGCGTGGCGCCAAAAGCGAGAACCACACTCTGAAGATGACCCGCCCTCCATCCGTGAAGCGGTTGCAAGCTTTGTAAGGCGAGCGTGCGCGGCGCCAGAGCGAGAACCCCACTCTGAAAAGGAGGAGGAGGGAGAGGAGGAGGAGGAGGAGGAGGAGGAGGAGGAGGGGGAGGAGGAGGAGGCGGAGGAGGCGGAGGAGGAGTGGGAGACGGAGGAGGAGGAGGAAGAGGAGGAGGACCCCCAATCCTCCAGCTGCGAGGAGGTCTCGAGCGGAACGCCCAGCCCGCCCTACGTGCACGTCTGGGGGCGCGATAGGGAGAACTCCTTCGCGAGGAAAAGGGATGGAGAAGGAGGAGAGGGAAGAGGGGGGGGGGAAGAGGAGGAGGGGGAGGGGGAGAAGAGAGACGGGAGGAGGAGGAGGAGGAGGAGGAGGAGGAGGAGGAGGAGGAGGAGGAAGAGGAGAAGGAAGAAACGGAGATGGATACTGGTCCCTCCTCCTCTTTCTCCTCTCCTCTCCCCTGGCCTCCACCTCCTTGCCCCCTCCCCCCCGATCCCCTCCCCTTCATTTCCTCCCCCGCCTCCACTCCTACTGGAGAAGATGTAGACGGAGAAGGAGATACATTGGGGAATGGAGAGGGAGGAGATACAGGAGAAGGGGGAGGACGAATACGTGCACGCGGGGGATGAAGGAGAGGGCGGCGGCGACGACGACGACGAAGACAACGACGACGATGGGAGTCTGCGCGTCAAGGGACACTGCACGTCGATGCGGCTCTGATGCGAGGGATGCGGCGGACGAGAACCAGGAGGAGCCCGATGGGCCGAGTGCGGGGCTTGGAGCTCGCTCAGATTTTGGCGTTGCAATTTTTCCGTAACGGGCGTTTTCGCCCTGTTTCGGGCCCCCGGACCCTCACAGATCGATCTGGCTAGAAAAATGCCGCGGAAAGATGGGTTCTAGGGCTCCGCTGATCGTCGCCGTCGCTGCCGGTCGACGGCGCCGGCGGGCGTCTGGCAAGCTCTGCGCCCCCACCTCCCCTGAACATCCCCACCCATCTTCACCATCTCCTCATCCTCATCCCTCCTCCTCCCTCCTCCTCCTCCTCCTCCTCCTCCTCCTCCTCCTCCTCCTCCTCCTCCTCCTCCTCCTCCTCCTCCTCTTCCTCCTCCTCGTCCTCCCCCTCCTCGCCTCCACTCCTGGCCCTTTGGGAGGGAGCGCGCACACACACACACACACACACACACACACATAGCGACATACAGAGGCACACAGGGAACGGCAGAGTTGGCGAAGCAGAGCGAGCGGTGCATGCCCACGAGTGTGCAGACACTCTCCCCTCCCCTGCCCCGTCCCTCGCGTGGGAGTCCACGCGTGGACGAGAGCTTCTCTCGCATAGGAGCGTGCGACAGCGTGCACACATAGCATGTAAGCCCTGACGACCACGAAGCTACGACAACCACACACAACACAGATGAATACACGCGTTCAAACACACACACACAAACACAAACACAAACACAAACACAAACACAAACACAAACACAAACACACACACACACACACAACACACAACGCACACATAACGCACACACACAAGCACGTCTCACGGGAATGGACGAGCTGGATACCAACATGAGAACATGATGAGAACGGATACGGGGAGGGAAACGGAGGGAAGGGGCACTACACAAGCATACAGAGACAGGAGCATAGAACAGAGATAGATGGTAAATAATGGTGCGCATATGAAGACTGAGGCGAACACGAGGGGAATGGGGAGAGGTGGGCGGTGAAAGGAAGGAGGAACAGAAAGTGGCATCTTTGCACTAGAAGGGATAAAGATGAAGAAATAATACTACAGGCGATGCGCTGCAATTCAGACGAACGACTCGTGGGGTCGACAGCGAATAGGCTCGTCAACGAAATCACCCAACGACAACTGTACACAGAATTCTCGATGCGCTGCTTGCGTCTCTGGTGAGCCCGCGTGCTGCATTCCAACGTCCCGTAGGAGAGAGCACGGCAAACCTTGCTGTGCAGCAGACTGGTGAAACGTCCGCGTCGGGTGCCCATTGAGCCCTTTTGTGCGCTGCGACGGGGCGCAGTATGACAGACACATTCATGAAGCAGTCATCCCATCTACGGGATTCTGTCTCGAGAACAACTCCAAGCATGCCATTCCTCCTCCATCCCCCCAACTGCTACTGATCCACAGCGCTGCACTTCTGGGAGCACTTCAGGCTGAGGCCCAAGAAACCCGAATACGCGTCGTGTCTAATCACTCGGTGTTGACAGTGCGTGCACGTATCTTTGCTCGAGCGTGGGCCTGAACCAACCGCTTTGCCACTGGACGCTCTGAAGTTCTCACTCGTCGCAGCCTTGATTGCAGAATTTGTACGATCGCCAGGGACGCCGACTGTGAGCGGCTGGTTCGAACACCTCCTCCTGCATCCAGGCGGTCGCCTGACAAAGCCAGTCTTCTGACAACTAATCCGAGGTGCGCATGGGCGACTCTGGAACACTTGTGGTGACGCCAGTGCTTGACGGACGAGGATCTGTACAAAACGCCTATTTCCGCCACCGGGGACGCCTGTCCCAGGGACAGGCGCCCCCGAGGGCGGCAAAGCTCATGCTGTGCAGCTTCTGCGCAGCCGGCACCTGTGCACCACCACCGTGGTTGGCCAGGGCCAGCCTGGGCCCTGGCACGGTGCATACGCCCGCCTGGCCGATGCGGGGAGGGCGTACACACCACGGTGTGGCCCAGGATGGCCCTGGCCAGGCGCGGCGGTGGTGCACAGATGCCGCCTGCGGAGCGTTCCGCCCGCTCACGGCAAGTTCGCGTCGTGTCGACCCTGGCGTGGGTTCCCGACGCCGCAGGGATCGTTCAAACTGGAACGATCGGCCGTTGCGTGAACGCCGGATCTGGATCGTTCAACGATGGGCCGATTCTGGGCCACGGGCGGCGCTCAACCTCAAACGCCGTGCGCTGGGGTCGCCGCCGGTCGGCAAGGCGCGAACCTGCCGTAGGTGCTCACCTTGATGGGCCTGTTTTCCACCACCACCACCATAAGTTGGAGGGGTAGGGGGTCCTCCACCTCCTCCTCCTCCTCCTCCTTATCCTCCTCATCCTCCTCCTCCTCTCCGTCCTCCTCCTCCTCGTCATCCTCCTTCCCCCCTCCAACTTATGGTGGCGGTGGTGGAAAACAGGCCCATCATGACCTACCCTTTGATCACTGCCAGCTCGGGCCGACGGTCCGCCGGCCCCAGCTCTACACCTGCCCGCTGGCGCCGGCGCTCCGCCGGCTTTCGCCGCGAGCGCGGCGAGGTCCGGGGCCGCTCCTGCGCGCCGCCCAGGCCTCCTCCCGAAGACGGGGCCAGAAAAAATCGAGGAGGAGGAGGAGAGGGAGGAGGAGGAGGAGGAGGAGGAGGAGGAGGAGGAGGAGGAGGAGGAGGAGGAGGAGGAGGAGGAGGAGGAGGGAGGGAGGAGGAGGGAGGGAGGAGGAGGGAGGAGGAGGAGGAGGAGGAGGAGGAAGAGAAGGCCCATCGCTCGAGGAAGCCCTTGCCGAGAATGGAGGAGAGCGCCAAGCTGGGCGCGGTGGCGTGCTCATCGGGGCGGGCGAGAAGGCGGGGGGGGGGCTGGGGGCAGCCAAGCGGTGGCCCAGCGAATCACCTGCACGCAGCTGGTTCGAAGGCGCCTCCCCGGTGCGGAGAGCGACTGTTCGTTGAGGAGTGCGCCCGGAGGCGGCGCCGAAAACGAATGCACGCAGCGCTGTTTCGTACCCGCACCCCCCTCCCCCGCTCCAAACCCCTTCCCGCCCCCCCCCCCCCCCTGCACCCTCCGTTCGTCCGGCTGGAGCATAGCGCATGCATCTGTACAGACAGATCCCAGCTGCGGGGCCTGTCTCTCTCTCTTCCCTCTCTGTTCAGACATGTCCAGACGCATAGTACATACAAGAACATACTAGAAGCCTAGCTCTAACATTTTTTATATATTCTCTCTCTCTATCTCTCATGATGTGTTTCCCTCTCTCTATAAATGTGGGACTGCACATATATGTCCATATATCTATATATAATTCCAGGGATACCCCTCCATGTGCGAATAAGCATGCCACTTACCCCTGCTCACTCCAGATGCAGACATACATAGATGCATGCAGGCATGCATACATACATGCATACATACATGCATCCATACATACATACAAACAAACAAGCAACCATACATATACACATACAAACATACATACACACCGACCTACCTACCTACCGACCGACCTACCTACATGCATACAAACATACAGACTGACAGACAGACAGACATGCGTGCACACTTACATATCTACAGGCATGCATACGTCAATGCATACAGACATACACACATGTATACATATACATACATATATGTATACAAATCTGTATAAGCACATAGACGGACACGTGAAAGCGTGCAGACATGAAGACACGCATGTGTAAGGATGTCGAACTACGCATCTAAACACTCCCGCCTCGATGTACCAAGTCCATGTAATTGATGTGGCGGGTATACAGGACAATGTATGTGTATCAGTATATGTATGTACACACATATAGATATGTATGTATGGAAACGCGCTCATCTGCTTGTTCTCCGCGACACCGTACAGATTATGCCTCTCGCGGGGAGGAGGAGTAGGACGAGGAGGAAACCCATAGCCACAAGACGCCCAGCAGGAGGTGGAGCGAGGGAGAGAGGAAGTGGAGGAAAATGATGGCCAGGACGAGGAGGAGACAGAGGGAGTGGGAATGGGAATGGCCTCGAGCAAGAGTCCAAGCACGGACCCCTGCTGCACAGAGACGAGGGTCAGGGGCCAACCACTGGCTTAGCAGTCGGCCCGAGGCCCAGTGAGCCCACCCTTCCTGGGGTCCAGCCCACGGCCCACACGAGGCCCTCCGACCATGCAGGCCAGGCGCTTGGGCCTGGCTCAATTCCGCCACGGGCGTCTCACCCCGCGCCGCCCGCAGCAACCTCTGGACAATGCGGGCTCGCCTTTCATCGTCGGACTCAGGCTTCAGCGCCGAGGTGCTCCCCCCACCCCATCCGACGACGACCTCACGACCCCGCCCCCGTCCCCCCCACACGGCCTCGCCTCCTCCCCTAAGGATCCAAATCCTAAGCTTTTTTGATATCTCACCTTTTTTGATATATCCCAAGAAATGTGCGATATATTAAACTCTGTGCGATATCTCAAACTTTTTGATATCTCAAAAAGTTTGAGATTTGTATATATGTATACATATGTGTATACTCATACGTGTATACACATATGTGTATGTATGTGTGTTACGTACGTATATATGCGCATATGTATGTTTGCGCATGTGTAAGCACATATTCATACACTTATACACATGTACACATGCATATAACATTCATGTATCGTCTGTGCTCACACGTGTATATACACACATATATATACATATATATATATATATATGCATGTGTATATATATGTATATATGTATATATACATATATGTGTGTGTGTGAAAAAACGTACATACATTTAAATACATTGACCACGCGAATATACATATACACGTATGTGTGTATATATATAAATGTATAGACATGCATACATACGCGCATACAAGACTATATACTGGGCCCTGCAGCTGTCCACCGACAGGTGTCCCCAATGGGCCTGGCGCGGATTCGCCGCCAGGCGTCCTCCGATATGTCTTGCGAGCACAATTTTTTTCACAGAAGACACCATCAACGTGATAACACGATGCTCAAAATGCGCATGTAATTCTCAACGATCTTATGTGGAATCAACGACTGCGTCGTGCCCACCAGGCACGCTTCTGCAACGTCCCGCAAGAGGCCAACAAAATTCTCAAACGAATAACACCACGACACTTTGGGGTTCTGCCACCGAGCATGCCTCACAAGATGATAAAGCCAGTGGAATTTGTAAGTCACATTGTAGTGGCCGCGCCCCGCGGCCAGGGAAACTTGCGCAAGCATATTATAGAGGAGTAAGAACTTGTCCCCAAGCAAAACAATACGATCAGCCTTGTCATGATCCAAAAACATGCCACCTGAATCGATGATTTCGTACACGTCTGCCAATGTTTCATATGCGAGAAGACGTGCGCGGGCGTGCTCTGAATCCAACGGTAAAGTTTTGAGCACGACAACCATAGCAGGTACCAAATGCCTTGACACGTTGGCCTTCGCGGAGAGTACACCAAAGCATTCACCGCCAATCATGCTTGGCGTGAGGTGTGGCAGCCTACTTTTGGATCCTAATGTTTTGTATGCGTCTTGAATCAGTGCCCACAAAGATTTCCAGCGGAAATTCTCGTTGCCAGGAAATGGGCCGTCAGGCCTTGTTAAATCTTTGATGCAACCGCCATGCATATACAGATCTATTCCCAAATGGTTAGTATGCATCCAATCACCAAGATAATGAAACCGAGTTACTCCAGGAATCGTCCATATTGGGTGGGCGGGCGATGGGGGGGAATCGCCATGTGTATATATGTGGGGGATCCACGGGGCGTGTGCCGACACATCTTTGTAACTCATAGCGCCATTGTCTGCGGGACACCAGTGACATTTTTGATGCGCACTATAATGCTGCACTTTGCATTCGTTGCAGGCGTACTCGGCGTCCATAGGTAATTGCCACACAACGCCGAAAAACTCATTGTTAGCGATAGCCTTGCCTCGGAACAGTGTAAGCAGAAGAAACCTCACTCATCCTCCCCCTCTCCTTCCTCCTTCCTCCTCCAGTAGCCCTCCTCGTTCTCCGCCTTCCTTATCGTCCTCCTCGTCGTGTTCATCGTTTTCATTCCTTCTTCCTCCCTCATTCCTCCCTCCGCCCCCCCATCCCCCCATTTCGGGGGCCAAGGGGGCAGAGAGGTTGGGATGGGCGTTTCTTCTGCCTAGCCTGCTCTCTCTGCTTCCATCGAACTGTCGGGCCAACATTCCCCAAACGGGTCCAATGCTGGATGTACACCATCGAATAACCCAGTAAATCCATGTCTCAAGTACGCCCATATTTTTTGCCATGCGTCTGCACCACCATGTAAATTCTCATAGCACCGAGCCCCCTTTGGGAAACATGCAGATAGAAAAATGTTGCCCCAACCCCACTGGTGGGGGTCCGTGACAAATGACCATTGTACAGAAACGATATTACTGGAATGCCTGCCAAACCTCACCCCGTCACCATGTATGGCCAGAGGGACCGCGCGTTTTCTCCAGTTTGGTTTGTCCTTCATCGGGTGGTTGATGAAACGAGGGTCGTCGTCGAGAACTTGCCCCCAGAAGTCCTCGAGTCCAGCACCCAAACATTGTTTGAAGTGTGGCTTGAAATTGGAGAACATGTTGTCAAACAAAGTATTCGGCATAATAATCGGCACATCTCGAAACAACGGGTAGTGTGGATCGCCTCGCAAATCAACGTACGGTAATCTCACTCTCAACGGTGTGGGCAAGGTAGGCAAAATGGGATTCGCTCTCATCAGATCGCGTCTTACATTGTTTGGGTATTCTCCATGGGCACCTAGTTTAGCGAGGGGCGATAACCGTGGGTGTGGTGTCATTCCCCCAAGCGAATGCTCTTCAACTGCTTTATCTGCAATTTTCTGAACCAGCGGTGCTGACATTAGCCCAATTGCCCAGAACTCAATAAGCAGATCAGCTAGAGGCGATTTCTGTCGGAAACGATTGTGGGCCGTGGAGCCTGGGGCCACTCCTCTCTGAACATAGCCGCCCCTGTCGTGCGAGAGAAACAAATCTATAGCATCAGATACAGCAGACGACGCCATAATAGCTTGATATATATATATATAAAACGTAAGGCTACGGAGTGACAGTCGATGCGAATCTGGGTTTCGATGCTTGTGTCGACGATCTTCGTTCCTACATACTTGTGGCGACGACCCAACACCAACCGCCAGCTCGGACGAGTGCCCAACCCTCAATATATGTGTTGTTGTTTTTTATGTACCTTCTGATCGTTTCTAGCTTGATTGCCCAACACCAAATACGAACGAGGACCCAACGCCAATGAAGGCGATGAGATGGAGGACCCAACCCCAAATTACATTCACGAATGCCCTCTGGGACAAACTAATGGTGACGAGGAGGTGGAGGATGAGGTGACACGGAGATGGAGGAGGACGTAAAGGGGAAGTTGGTGGAGGAGGAGAAGGAGGTAGAGGCCGTGGATGTCTTTTCACCAGGCAGCGGTTGCTACAGGCACCGTCTCGGGAGCGGCCGCTCCACGCAACAATTCACTCAAACAAACTCGGGTATGGAACGCATCACCGTGTGACTAAGGTCGTATATGATCATTTCTTGTCGAATGCCTTGCATTTCTTGACGATCTCAGTGGCATCCTCGAGCAGCTTCTTGCCCCTGGCCTCCGCCCTGGTAGCCTCTGGTTTGCTCACCTTCGAGTCGGGGACAGTGGACAGCCTCGTTAGGTCCTTCACCACAACGTTGATCTGCTTGATGATCTCCTCGGCCTTCTCGCGAAGGCTCCTCGTCTCCTTCTGGCCCTTGAGGTTCTCGCAGAGCTCTACTACGGCGCGGCGCTTGGTGGTGAGCTTCTGGGCAGCGCCGTGGAGCTTCAGTTTCAATTGCTTCTCCACTGAGACCGTTGACTTCATTGCCTTCGTGGGAGGAGGCTGCGACTCGTCGGCATCATCATCCTCGCCCTCGTTCTCCTCGCAGTCGATGGCCGAAGAAGGACGTTTGAGCACAGCAGCTGGGCGTCGCATGACGACGTCGCCCCGAATGCCCAAGGACGACAAACCAGACCCCTCAGCGAAGCGCCCCGTCATCGCTTCGAGCAACTCCGAGGCCTGCCCCTGCGTGATGCGCTTGCTGGAGCTGTGGCTGATGCTCCTGTCGAATGTCTCCTAGTCGAATAATATAAGTGTGGTCTGCTCGTCAGTCTGGTCACCCCTACCCCCCCCCATCGTCCTCCTCCTCCTCCTCCTCCTTGTCCCCCCTCTCCTTCCCCTCTCCCTCCTCCTCCTCCTCCTCCTCCTCATCCTCCTCCCCCTCCTCGCATGAGCCCTCTTGCGGTCTAAGACGCTATACCCCCACCCATCCCCAAGAGTTGTACGCTTTGCAAGGTTTAGAAACTCATCGTCATCCTCATCCTACTCCTCCATTTCTCTCTCCCTTCTACTCCTTCTCCCTCCTCGTCGTCCTCTTCTGGTGAGTCGGAGGTGTGTTACAGAAAACACCTCCGAATTCCAAGATATATAGTTCCTCCTCCTCCTCCTCCTCCTCCTCCTCCTCCTCCTATCCTCAGTCTCTCGGTATGTCCCCTTATCATCATCCTCAGGGGGGGTTAGGGGTCACTTCGAGCAAACCACACTCGTATTATTCGACGTTGGTCCTCGCACTTCTCCTTGAAGCTCTTCTTGCGGAAGATCTCGTCCCCGTCCTCGTCGTACTTCATCTCGTACTTGCCCTTCTGGATGTCGCGCTCGGCCTCCTCGAACCCTTTCATCTGCTGCAACTCGCCACGAGAGTACCATCCCGTCTCGACCGACTTCGAATGCGATTGCGTGAACTTCTGCAACACCACAGCCGAGTGCTCCTGCCACTCGTCAGGACAGCCCACGTTCAGCTTGAGCACCTGGTTCTTGACCACATGCTTGTTCTTCATGTTGCTGTCGTACTTCTCCTGGAACTCAGCAGAGGTGGATGGTAGTTCTTTGCGCTTGAGGCGAGCCCACAGCCAGGTCATCTGCTTCTCGTTGAAGTACTCTCGCAAGTTGATGCCGAGCACCTGGTCCTTAGTCAGGCCTTTGGTGTATTTCTGCCAGGCGGCGACCTTGAGGGATTTGTCCCCGGGGTCCCACTCGAAAAACTTCTCCTTGTTCTTCGGTGTCGGATCTGGCGCCATACCGAGGTCACAGCGATGCAACTATGAACGATCGAAACAGATCTTGAATACAGCCAAAACGGCTGCGGTGGGATGGTGATGGAGTTGGATGTGGTGGATGCAGTGGTGTTTAGGTAGATGACAAAGTTGGTAACACTCTGTCGAACGCCAACCATACTGAAACAGCCTAAAATGGTGTAATACGTTGTAATATTACGTAATATTACACGTTATTACATGGTTTCAGGGTGCAAGCATTGTACACACGGTGTGAACTAGTCGACATGGGTCGGATGATGATGAGTGAAGGTTGATGATACGGTGAAAGAGGGTGTGGAGGAGGATGAGGAGGGTGATGAGGAGGAGGAGGAAGTATCTCGCTTGGAATTCGGAGGTGTTTGCTGTAAAACACCTCCGAATTCCCAGATGGGGACGACGAGGAGGAGGAGGAGGTGAGTGATTCGGGTGAGAGGGATGATGATAAGGAATGTCAGTATGGTGATGACGATGCCAGGGGTGATGATAGCATCGCCGATGGTGAGACATCGCATGCTGCACACCGATATGTTGCGACGAAGTCTGAACGTTCCCTTCACCCTAGTCCCCCTCCTCGCCCTCCTCCTCTTCACCCTCATCCCACTCCTCCTCGCACCCCTTCTACTCTCCCTCCACTCCTCGTCCTCCTCCTCACCCTTCTCCGCATATGTAGTATTTCAGTTGTACCTTTGTGGTGGGCATATGTCCCCCCCAGGGCATTGCACCTCTCATTCTCCACCAGGCGACCCCCTCAAATACCAGTGCCCCCCTCACAGACCAGTGTGCCCCTCAAAGACCAGTGCATCCCTCAAAGACCAGTGGTCCTCTCAAAGACCAGTGCCCCTATCAAAGACCAGCGCCCCCCTCAAATACAATCCGCAAGCCCAGTGCCTCCCCTCAAAGACCAGACACGTTAAGAGTCGGGTCGCATCGTGGCAGGGAGGGAGGGGCAGGGAGGGATGCGATGTATTAATGCTCATCATGTGGTCTCGAACTGATCCACAACGGCGCATGCACATCGCGCCATCATGCACGCTGAACTCAGCTGCATCTTTATCCAAGATGTGAAAACTGTTGATGTTGTAGATGTTTATGTTTGACGTCGTGTCAGTGTAGTACTGTTTGGGAATGAAGCGAGCGGCTACCTCAGGACTCCTCCCCCTCGTCGTCCGACGAGGCGCCAACCCCCTCGAGCATCGCCCTCTTTGTCATGATCTCGTCTTTCGATATAACCTTTTTCAACGACCTCAGCCACTCGCATAGTGCGTTGGCAACCTCAACCCTCTTCGAAACAGACTTTGCGAAATTCGCGAGTGACCTCCAACCGCTCTCATCATCATCATAATACTGAATGTACGAACTGCCAGAGAAATGAGATACTTTCAACGTGCCCCAAGCTGTGTTCGGGAATGACTTCGAGCCGTAGGTCGGGAGCTCATCAGGATTCGCTTGAGCAGGCCGTTTCATTATTGCAGCAACCGACGTGTTAGCAGGCAATGGTTTTGATGCCATGGCGGCTGCCTTTTTGAGCAAAGCTGTGTCTTTCTTGTCGGCACTCTTGTCTCCAGGGCTCTTCTTGGTGGATGCCTTGGCCGCGGGGCTAGGATATTTGACAACCTTGTCATCAGGGCTCTTGTCGGGCGCAGCGAGGCCAGGGCTCTCCTTTCCATGGGCTGATTGGGGGCTTTTCCCGAAAAGCCGCCGCCGTTTGTTCTTCCTGGGGGCGTCCGTCAGGGCAATCGGGGAGCGGGGCACGGTCGGCACGTCGAAGATGTCGCCCCCGTCGTCTGGAAGGCCTTTGAGGGTGAAACGGATTATTGCTCATGAGCGTTCGTCTCGGGTTGATTCCAACAAAAGCTGCGACACACACGTTCGGGAACATATTATATACAAACATAGAACACGTGTGGGAGGGGATGTTTCCTCTGGCCGAAAGCCCTGCTAGGGCCAAGCGAAAACAAAACGTGAAAATCTGGAGGCGGGAAAGTTTCGCTGTTCCAGGTCGTCTAAACTAAAACCTCATAGGGCTGTGGGCTTTTGGCCTCTTCGTCACCCTGGGCTCAGGGTGAGGAAGAGGAGGAGGAGGAGGAGGAGGAGGAGGAGGAGGAGGAGGAGCAGGAGGAGGAGAAGGAGGAGCAGCATCAAGATGATGCGACACCCCTTCGTCGAAACCCAAAGCGCCTGCCAAGGCAAGCTTCAGATCGTCGTCCTCGGAATGGCCGTCGTCGGAGGAATCCGTGCACTGGCGGTCCACAGCTGTCAACTCGAAGTGTTGGCAAGATTTCACGAGAGTGTCGAAATCTTTTGTCGATATTTGCTTCAATTGGAACACCTTCAGACCATGTCGGCACACTTCCCTGCAGTGCGCGAGGATGCAAAACACTCGTTCGCAGAACCACCTGGCGAAACTGTCAACCGTGTGTTTCCCACAAAAGTTCCTGTTTTTCTTCTCTTTCGACTCAACACAGAACGCTTCCATTTGTTTGATCACGAACGCTCGACTAGCCCTCCCAGTTGGAAATATGGTAGCCAAAACTTGAATGAAGGCAACTAGCTGGACCAATCCACTCGGTCTGATGCCGCTCGATCGTTTCAAATTGTTGTACACTCCGAAGTCAAAGCTCGATTCGTCGCTTCTCCCCTTCGTGTATTTTTCCATCTCATCCTGAAAAGTATCTCCATCCGCAGGCTTCAAAGATCCAAGATGACACGCACGTTTCGGTTGAGCGGAATGCATATCCGAAGAGCCAGCCATTGAGCCACAACTGCTGCGGGCTGACAACACGTTATCCAGCAGAGAAGGGACGCCCGATCACAGAAAGCAGAACTCAAGCTTGAATACCATATTCGAGGGTCGTCCTCCCCCCAAAGGGGGCCCGGCGTCGGGGATCAGACTCATTATAATTTGGGCCTTGCACCCCCATGTTCCCCCTCCTCTTCCTTTTCTCTTCCCGCCACCTCGGGCAGAAGTCGTGGGAAGCCCGTTCGGGGGTGGACAAGACGGGCGGGGATCTAACAGCCAAGTGCTGGCCTATTTCCCTTGGGACCCCATCAAGGCAACCTTGACATCGGGATGTCTTAGAGCTCTTACTTGTAATCCGACGCGTCGTTCCTCCTCCCCCTTTTTCTCCTGCTGTGATCTGCTGGCGAAGCCAATCGGCGAGTAACCTAGGCGGTCGTGGTGGAGAGTGCTACGGGGCGTAACTTCTGCGGGCCCGACCCATTGAACTAACCTGCGCACACGTGTGTTTGTGTGTGTGCGTGCTGTGCTGTATTGTTGTTGTTGTGGTTGTTGTTGTGGCTGTAGTTTTTTGTTGTTTTTCCTGAGAGGGTGCCGAGGGTTACCCTGAAATGGGGCGGATTTTAGGGTGACCCTTCCCTTCTTCCACTCCCAGCAACAGTGTCTGTGTCAGTGTCAGTGTCAGTGTCAGTTTCCGCGACTGTTTCTGCGTGTGCGTGCGTGCGTGCGTGCGTGCGTGCGTGCGTGCGTGCGTGCGTGCGTGTGTGTGTGTGTGTGAGTGTGTGTGTGTGGTGCGGGTGCGTGTGTGCGTGCGTGTGCGAGCGTGTGTGTGTGTGTGTGTGTGTGTGTGTGTGTGTGTGTGTGTGTGTGTGTGTGTGTAAGCGCGTGAATGTCCGCGCACGGGTGTGTGTCTCTGTGTGTGTGTGTTTGGGTTGGTGGGGGGTGGATAAAAGGGGTCGTGTCTGTGTGCGTGCGTGCGTGTGGTGGTAGTGGTGGTAGTGGTGGTGGTGGTGGCGGTGGTGGCGGGGGTGGTGGTGGTGGTGGTAGTGGTGGTGGTAGTGGTGGTGGTGGTAGTGTGGGTGGTGGTGGTGTGGGTGGTGTGTGGTGGTGGTTGTGGTGCGTTGTGGATGGTGGTGGTAGTAGTGGGTGGTATACGTGGTAGATGGTAGATGGTAGATGGTAGGTGGTGGTGGGTGGCTAGCGGTGGGTGGTGGGTGGTGTGTGTGTGGTGGTGGTGGTGAGTTTCCTGGAGGTGGGGGTGGGTGGTGGGTGGTTGGGTGGAGGGTGGTGGGTGGTGGTGGTTGGTGGGTGGTGGGGCGACGGTGAAGGTTGGATGGGTGGTGGGTGTGGGTGGTGAGTTGTGAGTGGTTGGGTGTGTGGTGGGTGTTGGGTGGGTGGGTGGTGTTGGGGGTGGTGGGTTGGTGGGTGGTGGGTAGGTGGTGGGTGGTGGGTGGTGGGTGGTGAGTGGATGGTGGGTCGTGGGTGGTGGTTGGTGGGCGGTGGGTGGTGGGTGATGGGTGATTGGTGGTGGGTGGTTGGTGGTGGGTGGTGGGTCGTGGGTGGTGGGTGGTGAGTGGATGGTGGGTGGTGGGTGGTGGGTGGTGGTTGGTGGGCGGTGGGTGGTGGGTGATGGGTGAGTGGTGGTGGGTGGTTGGTGGTGGGTGGTGGGTGGTGGTTGGTGGTGGGTTGCGGGTTGTGGGTTGTGGTCGGTGGGTGGTGGGTGGTGGTTGGTGAGTGGGTGAGTGGTGGTGGTGGGTGGTGGGTGGTGGGTGTACGGTGTTGGGTGCTGGGTGGTGGGTGGTGGGGGACTGTGGTGGGCGATGATTGTGGTGGTAGTGGTGATTTGGGGGATAGTGGTGGTAATGGTGATCGCGGCGGTAGTGGGGATAGTAGTGGTAGTGGTGGTCGTGGTGATCGTGGTGATTGTGGTGGTCGTGTCGGTGGTGGTCGTGGCACAAGTACCATCATATATATATATATCTCTATATATGTATATATAATTAGCCATCCTTATCCGCTTTCTTCCTCTCATATACGGTGATGAAGCGATGATGGCTCTGATGATGAGGGTGGTTGTGATGACTGTGTTCGTGGTGGCAGTAGTGATGACAATTCTGATGATGGTGCTGACGATGTTGATGGTAATTGCGATGACGATTATGAGGTGTCGATACTGTGCAGCCATCACAGTATCGACGCATCGCAAACTTATGATCATGATCAGAAGTTTGCGATGGCGATGTGCCATTTTTCTGTTGGATCTCAAGAAGTTTGCGGAATCTCAAGAAGTTTGCGGAATCTCAAGAAGTTTGCGGAATCTCAAGAAGTTTCCGGAAACTCAAGAAGTTTGCGGAATCTCAAGAAAGTTCGAGATTCCGATCCTTAGGGTCAGCGTGGAGCCGTGGAGACGCGCCAGGAGCTCCGCTCCCGACTGCAGCCCTCCAGGCCCCTGACTGGGAGGGGCCAGCGACAGGCGTGCCTGTACCTGCGGTACCTGCAGGCGACGGAGGCGCCTCAGGGCCACCCCTCTTGCCCGCAGCTCGGAGCACACTAGGCAGGTCTGGCGCAGGGGCTTGAGGGCCGTCAGCCGACCCTGGGCCTTTTAGTCCCGCAGCACAGGTGCCTCTGAGCGAGCTCGCCCACTGCTCAGCAGGCCTGCTCGCAGCAGCGGTGCTCCCTTCCCCACCCAACGTCACCACCCCGCCTCCGCCTCCCCGCCTAGGAGGCGCGTCACGAGCTCCACTCCTGACTGCCGCCCTCCGCGCACTCGACTGGGATTGGCCAGCATCAGGCGCGCCCGCAGCAGCAGGCGTCTGAGGCGCGTCAGGGCCCCCCCCCCTTGCAAGCAGCCCTCCGAGCCTGAGGCGCGACGTTCGACGAGCTATGGGGGCTTTAGGCTGACACTGGGCCTGTCGGCCCCGAAGGAGGCTGAGCGTCGGCCAAAAGCCCCCCCCCCCCCCTGGGGGACGCAGGCGCTGGCCGTCGCGCCCATCTCCCCCGCCAGGTCGCGGTAACCCGACGGTTTGACTCCAGAACTAGGACACTCGGCAGCCATGTGGGCCGCCTCAACCTTCGCAGCACGTGTGTCGCTGGAGCCACTTGCCCACCGCGCGGCAGGCTTGCTCGTAGCATCAGTATCCGCCCCCCCCCCCCTCCCCGACGGCTCACCGACAACCTCCCCGCCTCCATCAGCGTTGCCAGACAGGCCTCCAGCACTGTCAGGCTCCTCAGTCTCCTCGTCGGGTGCCCTACTGCCCGCGAGGGCGGCAAAGACCTCCTTGGCTTCGAGGGTCTTGCCCTTCTTGGGATGCTGCCCCTTAGCCAACACGCGGAGCACGCGCTTGCGACTCGCGAGCCTCATGCGGACCAGGGCATGGGGCCGCAAATGCTCTGCCCACCCTGTCCGACCCGTAGGCCCCGCACCGCCGACACCACATTACCGTACCCGTGACGGTGACGTCGTGCCCTCCAGGCACAAGGATGATTTGCCCCTCGAGGCCAGCCCACCCAGCCCCCAGACGATCCGCACCGCCCCCCCGCCCAGGACACGAGCCCCCCGAGGCCCCCACCCAAGAAGCCCCCCCAGGCACCCCAGACGGGCCGGCGTTGGCGCGAGCCTCTTGGATTTTAGCTTGCAGGAACGCCACCGCAGAGGGGACACACCTCTTGTCGGTACATCCAGTCAGCAGTCTGCGGGCTTCTGCAGTCTTGGCCGAGCGTCGGCACCTTCTACAGAACAACCTATTCCCAAGCTCCACAAGATCATGCTCGTGCGGTGCGAGAGTGAGCCTGGGTTGGGTCGGGCCCTTGGCCTTATTATGGCCGCCGCTGCTTTCGGCCCCGCCCCTTTCGGCCCACAGCTCGAGCCTGCAACTCCTCTGGACAGCCCAGGCGAGGTAGCGTGCATACATCTTGGCACTCGAAAGGCAGCCCTTATAAAACCTACAATGTCCGTCAGGCAGCTTGACTGACCTGGCCCCAAGCTTGGCGAAAAAGTCCGCCCACCTATTCCCGACGACCCAGAGGTAGGGCGGCGGGGGAGGACCTCCAGGCGCGGGGAAG
>CAUYUJ010005099.1:10000-64254 GCA_963575745.1 Prorocentrum cordatum | reverse complement strand
GCGGAGGAGGAGGGAGGAGGTGGCAAGTCATCGTGTTGGGAACACCAACGCTGAATGAGAAAAACGAGTGGGCCCTCCGAGCCACGGCGCGCCTCGGCCACGAACGAGCTCCGCAATCTCGAGCCGAAGGAACGCTTCGAGGGCCGGAAATCCTCCTGAGCCTGAAGCGGTCCACATGTCGGCCTCCTCCTCGCCCGCCCCTTCCCTCCCCCCTCCCCCTCCTCTCCTCCTCCCTCCTCCTCCTCCTCCTCCTACTCCTTTATTCCCTCCCCTCCTCCGTCTCTCCTCCCCCTCCCCCGCCTCCATCTTCCTCCTCCTCATCTACCTTCGCCTCCTCCTCCGCATCCTCCTCCTCCTCCTCCTCCTCCTCCTCCGCAGGCGCCGCTTGGACCAATGGCGGCCATGCATACGCGCCTACTGTACCTCTTTTGCGCTGTCATTGTTGCGCACATATTGTTTCCCTTTCCCTGGAGTCTCCCCCGCATGTCATCCTCTCGACCTCTTAACTTTGTAGCGTACAATGTGTGTTCACTGGTACAACCAGGAAAATGCCAGGAAGTATCACGAGAATTCAGTACAAAGGACGTTGTGCTTGTGACGGGGACCCGACTACGGAAACGCATGCACGACACACCCTGTATTAATGTGCCAGACGAGAAGGCCCACATACTGTCATGGGGATATGCGCGTACACCGTTCAGCAGTGTGCATGCTGGCGTGCAAATACGGTTGAGAAAAGACATGTTTCGCACTCAACATATTGTGGAAATTCTTTCCCCACCAGCCACCTTACAGGGGAGGGTGGGCGCTGTGATTGTGAGGAGTCGACGTTTTCATTTGCTATGCTGTGCCATGTACCTGCCACCACGCCCTTCGGTACGACGGAACGAGGCTGCTTACCAGAGATGTGTGCGGGAAGTATTGGGGTGGGTTGACAGTGTCTGTGCACGACAGCCTGCGCGTGTGTCCATTGTACTAGGTGGTGACTTCAATGACCATGCGGGCATCCAGCGAGATGGAGGCACCCCAGTAGATCCTGCCATGGATCCTGTGGGCCCGCTGGCGCCGCGTCAGGAGCACTTTGCAATGAAGCAAATTCGTGAGCTCCTGGGAAATATGGGCTGTGTCTACTAAACACGTTTGTAGGAGGCCACGATACATACTACGGACACCGAGGCAGCACGCGTATTGACTACATCGCGGCACCGCGAAGCTGGCTTCGCTCGATCTCCCACTCATGTATCCTTGAACGGAAGGGCGGTAAGCTGCAGATGGTGAATACCACCCGACGGTGGGACCACTGGCCGCTGCAAGTGCAGGTGTGGTATATACTGGACTTCCCAACGGTTTCATCCAAAAAAGAACACAGGTGGGATCTGGATAGGCTCACACAAGGATTGATGGTGGGAAAAGATCGGGGACTGTTTCTTCGGGAGGTGGAGCGCGCATGTATGAACGACCAGAGTACATGGATGCAGCACGAGCACAATGACTGTCCTGATCATGCGTGGGGGTCTCTGGTTAAGTGTGTGCAGGAGGTGGCTCATAAGTACTATGCACAGCGCACCCGTGATGACGTGACGGTACCGGAGGGGAGGGAGCAGCAACGAGAGCGACTGACTCGTCGAGCCAATCTGAGGGAACAATTGGGGAACACGGAGGGTCACGACGAGGGTAGGACTGCCGAGCTGGCCAGGGTGTGTATAGAACTGAATAATGTCACGCGTGACCTTCGGAGGCATGCGAGAGAGGCTCGTGCCCAACGTCTTGACTCCCTCGCCCAGCAAATTAAGGAGTCCTGGAGGAAAAGGGACCTTGCCCTGATTGCGAGGCTGTCGCGTCGCATGGCGATGACGGCAGTAGGACCAGGAAAGAGGTTTCACAATGTGCCGATGACGATCCGCCCCACGCGCGAGATGTGGACGGATTTCTTAGGTCGCCCTGGCAGGGAGGGTGGGCAGAGCTGCACTGCAATTGGCATGCCACCGATCTTAGATGTTCCAGCTGACCCAGGACCTGGCCTTGACCTATATGACCCCGACTGGCGCGATGCATGTGAGAGAGACATTGCGGCAGTCAGACGAGCTGTGCTCAAGATGAAACTTCGGAAAAGCTGCCCGCCGTGGAGTATACCCCTTGAGGTCCTTCGCATGCTGCTTCATCCCAGTATGTTATGTGCACGAATGCGTCAGTATCAGCATGCCTTTAGCGCTACTCTGCCTGATATGCGTTGGTTTCACAGGCGTCTGTTTGGGGTCCTAAAAATGGTTCGTGGGATGGGGAAGCTACCGCGGGACTGGAGCCGTTCCTGGGCGTGCCCGATACCGAAACCCTCAGGCAGCATTGGTATGAAAGCCCTGCGTGTTGTGCACCGTATGTGTCACTTCAACAAAGCATACACAAAAACGGTGACAGATAGGGGGGACTACTGCTACACTGACCGTGACTTATTGGACTGTCTACATGGGGGACTGAGATGCAGACGACGAGAGACTGCTCTTACTATCCAACTTGTGACGGGCTGGCGCTTAGCAGCACATGGGATCTCCCACGCAACGGTGTTCTATGATCAAACGAATGCATTTGGCAGCATTAGGTTGGAAGCATTCGACGACACTGACATGATGCATGCTGCACCTGAGGATGTATTCATAGGTACCACGACCAATCACAATAGCTGTATTACGATTGGTGCACAAGATGGACCGTGTCATTTATTAGTCCATGAGGGGGTTCTCCAGGGACATCAGAGTGCCCCCAGTAAATACATCAGGACGTTTGCCCGAACTGTGTTTGCCCCATGGCTGCATCTACGCAACCAAGAACCGACAGCCCAGGATTTAGTATGCCAGCACCCGTGGGATACTGATGAATGCCCGATCGATGTGAGCACCACTGTCTTTCTCGACGATGTTGCACACAAGTTGATTGCTCGCACTGCGCAGGGATTAGCAGCAAGTGTCCGAAGAGCGAGTGAGCAGTTCGACATGCAGTTGCACACAGTAGGAGGAGCTCAGAATCATGGGAAACAAGTTGTCGTGCCGCGTCTTGTGGGGCAGGGAGCACATGTCGAATCTCGTGAGCTGTCTGGTGGACTGTACGTGCTTTCTGGTTCGGTTGCCACGACCACGACGTACTTGGGGGGGCGCTTTAATCAGTTTTACCGTGTGGGCACGCATAGGGAGGCTGTTATCCAGAGTATGAAGCTTGCTTGGTATTCGATGGGGCGTTTCTGGTTTACTGACAAGGTCCCGAGGCATCTTCAGGTTCTGGTTTTCAGGGCGAGGGTCCAATCTGCTGGCCTGTCTGGGATGGAGGCATACTGTGTTTCAGAAAAAGGACTGCGAACCGATTGGTACTCTTTTGGTTAAGTGGGGACGTACTTTGATGCATGGGGAGGGGACCTTAAAAACGCCACAGCCCGATGGGACCGTCAAGCATATGAGTATGCCTTCGCGTGCAGTTTGGAAAGCATTGGGAATGGTACCAACCTTTTTGGAACTCCGCATTCGCAGGCTCCAGTGGTGGCAATCGGTCGCGACGAATCCCCAGGATAATCGACAGTTGCTTGCAACACGTTTTGGCCAGTTTAGGTTTGAGGAACAACCAACGATCCTGGATCACCGACTTATGATGACAGAAGATGGCGACTACCGCGGTAATCCCTGGGCTAGCCAGGTGGTGGGCGATCTGAATTCCATAGGGTCTGTCAAAGGAGGAGAGGAGCTTCTCCAGGAAGGTCTTCACTCGAGAATATGCCAGTCACTTTGAGCAGCTTGATTTCCCACAGCTTCGGAAGGCCTTATGGAGCTCTGAACCATTCGTAGAACCCTCAGAGCACGACCCTCCTGCCCCTCCTCCTCCAGCAGAAGAACCAGCAGTGTGGGTGTGTCGGGAACTCAATGAGGACGGGAGTGAGTGCGGATTGCAGTTCCACGAACAGCGAGGATGGTATGCTCATATGAGGTTTACGGAGGGAGGGACGCACGGACACAGAGCTATATGCCAAGTGCTGACTGTTACAAATCAGTGCCCGTGGTGTATGACGACGTTTAGTAACCGTGCTGTCGCACGCCAACATGTCAGGAACCTGTTTTTGAAGCGGGTGTGTCACGCGGACCGACACCACTTCGTTCACAAAGTCGAGGAACCAACCAACTATGTATGTCCAGCTTGTGGTGACGACTTCCCGAGCCTTTCGGCTCTGCAGGTGCATATACGGACTCACGTACAACTGTCGGCTGAAGCATATATTACACTACCAGCCCCAGAGACTACCCATGGCGACCTGGGCCCTACCCCCGATCACGGCCGAGAAGGCCCAGGCAGCGATGGAGGTGGACGACAAGTCACGCACCTCCAAGAAGAGCTCATTCGGAGATGGCAAAGGCGGAGGCAAGGGCAAGGAGGGGACCAAGTTCAGGAGGGTGGCAGTCGGGGGGGACTCAGCGAACCAGGACGACGAGAGCGATGGCGAAACGGCGGTGGAGGTCATGAAAGCATCCCTGAATCATGCCCAGCGGATTCGAGGGCTCGAGGGCGCGCTCCTCTCGACCCACCTCATGCCCCAGGATAACAGTATCAATGCAGTAGCAGTAGCAGCAGGGCAGCAGTACCGACAGATGGTGGAGGGCAAGCCAGATCACGTACACGGTCCCCCGTCGTTGGCAGTAGGGATAGCGGTGCTCGAAGCTCTGGCGACCAGTGTCCAGTTGAACAGTGTGGGGGAGCTCAAACAGTGTATGGAGTTCCTGAAAGACTTCGTGCAGCGGCTCAAACAAGAGCCTTTAGCAATATCATGCGAATACGTGAAATACTATCGCGTGAAGTCAGCCTACCAGCACGAAGGCCAACCGGCCCAAGTACGACACACATATCTGATCAGTGCATGGGTCCAGATCAACGGAATGATGCAGCCAATGAATGCTATCCTCACCCGCTTCTACATCGCGATGGGCAGTGTACCGAAGCCAGGCCCTCCACCGAGGAACACAGGAGAGCGTCGCATTCAGGGGTCGCTGGAGAGGCTGCTCAGGGGCAAGAAGAAGTGAGTAGTAGTGCACAGATGCCTAGGCCAAATATGAGTATAGCTGAGAGAACGAATGTTCGATTTGCAGGTAAGTGGGCCCCACCAGACAGCTACAACGCTCCGAGGAAGCGTCGTAGGAGGGCGTCTGGGTAGGGATGAATTTCTTGCAGGCCAGGGCTGGCCTCCTTGTGTAAGTCTTTATGCAATTAACTTGTTGTCCGCACCCCCCAATCGCTGCTCTATGCGCTGCTGTCTCTCCCCTCTCTGTCGTCGTCTCCTCCCCCTCTGCCTCGCCTTCTTCTGGCTCCGTGGCCTCTCGCGCTCCTCTCGTGGGGTGGCCCCCCGCCTCTTCCTCTCCTTCGTCGTCCTGCTCCCTGGGGGGTGCGGGCGGGAGGGAGCATGAGGGAGCCGCGGATGGGTAGTGTCCGAGAGCGACCGTGCGACACGGACGCGATGGACCAGGCACCGCCCCTCCATCTCTCTCCCATTTTCTTTCTGCCCTCAGTCTGATGACATGTTGTGGCTCATGGTGTCCCCGTAGTTGTGCCAGGGGGAGACTCCCAATGTTTTGACAACGCGGGATGCAGAGTGCATCACTCGCGCACGCCGATCCCACGCTTTGCAAGGTAAGTGAGCATCTGGATCATTTGGCGATAGACCGACCGACCGACCTCCTCCTCCGCATCCTCCTCCTCCTCCTTCTCCTCCTCCTCCTCCTCCTTCTCCTCCTCCATCGCGCCCTCGCCTCTCGCGGCCGGGCCGCCGCTCTCCGCGGCGCGGGCCGCTCTCCGCGGCGCGGGCCGCTCTCCGCGCGGTGCGAGGTTACGGCGCTTGGCCGCAGGGAGGGCAGGGGAATGACGAGGCAGTGTTGCGCAGCAGTGATGGGAGAGGCACGGGATGAGGAGGGGCAGCGGCTGATCATTTAATCGCTTCGCTCATTCCGCCGGCCCTGGAGCGCTATTTGGGGCCTCTTGGGGCCGTCTTGGGGGCCTCTTGGGGGCTTCTTGGGAGCGTTTTGGGGCTCCTTGGCTGAGGAGGGGCAGCGGCTGATGATTGATGGGTGTGCCGAAGTTTGCGATGATGGTGACGGAGGTGGTGATGGTAACGATGATGGTGGTGCTGCTGGCGATGATGAAAGGAAAAGACGCGGGACTCACTCGACTCCCTCTTTACCCATATTGGTGACGTACCGCCAACACTAGAATCGTACATCTGCCGACCAATCAAAGTGGAGCATGCTGCACACAATTTCCCGTGCATCTGAAAGACGATTGCGACACACTGGGACTTACAACAAAGGGCCCATGTACAGTCGGACCTCGGTCAGAAGCACATCATTCAAGAACATGAAACACAGTGCATCCAAGGGTATCCTCCCCAGGATGCACAAGAGCATCCAACAATCACAACACAAACATGAGGGCACCCTCCCAGACCTCGATATGATACCTGGCTCCAACTGTAACCGTCATCAGTGCTGCTTGCGCCCAAACCACCCAGAACCCAAGCCATACACACCTTGAAAGCCTTGACCATCAGAGAAGATACGCCGATCCAGTACACCCGCGCGGGTCTCCGAACACTTAGTTGTATGCAGGTGCTTCTCTCGCGAGTTCCAGCGCGCAAGAACGTTAATCTTGGGACTCGGCCGCATGACGCGGTAAGCGACACGCTTGCAACTGTCGCGACCCACGCGCCTGCTACCGTCGCGGACGTAGAAGGAAACGACGCTTGACAACAAAAGGTGTTTGCACATGTGACGCCGTATGGTGCGGCATTCTCATTCCAGCGGCCAGTCATCGGTTATGAGAGTTGCCCGCCCTGGCCTGGTACAAACTGATGTGAGCAGGCGTGGAAAAGTAGATGGAAAACGGTGTGACACAATTATGGAAGCATGGACGTACCTTTCCCCTCCTCCACCTCACCACCTTCTGCCGCCTTCCCCTTCTCCTCGTCCTCATCGAGCAGCGGTAACCAAAAAAGAAAGAATAAGAACCTCCATGTCCGTCTCGTCGGTGTGCAACCGCTTGGATCGCTGCCTCTCGGGTGCGGCCGGGCCAAGGCACCCCTCCCATGTGACGCCCGCCTTTCCGTGACGATCCCCCCCTCTGTGGGTGGACGAGAGGAGGAGTGGCAGACCCAAACCTGAGGCGGATTGTCTTTTCCATCGAGCCTGTTGTCTTTGATGTCGGCCCCGAAAGGCTTAAGACTGTCCTGGGTGACGGGCCGAGCCCTCTGGGGGGGGCGCGGATTGAAAGACCCGTCGGCCCTTCCGGCGTGTGTGAAGGGATGACGGTCTCCCACCTCCAGCAACTTCAAGATCCCTCGCCGTTCCCCTGTGGCCACCCTGGGACCTCCGCAGGCACGTCCGCACGTCAGCCCACATGGAACAGCCGTGCGCGGTGTCGTACGCACTCGTGCCGAAGGGGACCCCTTTTCCCTTTTGAGATCCCTTCCTCGCCATGGGGGGAGATGGCGGGCAGGGTGCGGGGGGAGGGCCTCAACGGGGCGCCACGGAGCGGAACCCTCAACTCCGGGGGGGAGCTCCCCCTGCGGGCAAGATTCATTTCCATATGCGTTGCGTCTTGGACTGCCTGAGACAGGGCGCCAAAAGGCCGAGGCGCTGTGGATATGGATACACATGGATAAACATGTAGCCTCGAGGGGCCAAATGCTTAACCATATCAAGTGGGTTTCTGGTTTTTGGGGAAGGGAACGCGAAACTCCACGACGCAACGGGCATGGTTACAACTGTTGCCTCGGTTGCACGTCCTCCCGACGCCCTGAGCTCACACATGCAGACGGGATTCGGAATCCAAACGTCTAGCCCGACCCAGAGTGGCCCCTGGGGCCCGTGCTGGATCAGTTCGCGCAGCATTTCACGAGCGTTCCAGGCTGCCCCCCGAGGCCGGCGCTACCGTGGCCTGCAAGCCGGCCGGGCGCCAGAAAACTCACAAAAACGCGCGACCGCCAGCCTCCGCTACGGTTATGTCGGGCATGTCCTACTACAGACAGATTTGGAGCGAAAAAATAAAAAAAATACTCCAGCAATTCTTTTTGTGAGGTCGCAAGAGCGCGTTGAACAAATACTTCGAACACTCTCAAGAAATAGCCTGCCGCCTGCAGAAATAATGCTTCGTTGTTGTGATTTCCCCTTCGGCGTTTCGGCGCGCGCGAGCCCCGCATATATAGGCGCGTCATGCTAGGGGCGCACCCTGTTCGAACAGCGCGAACGGCAACCGCCGCCGATGTTCTACAAGACGACGCGTCACGCACTCGTTGGGTGAGAATTCGCGCGGGGGGGGACCAACTCTGCTGAACACTAAGCCAAATCAGCGCGGTTCATCCTAAGTTGGCGCGCCGCGAGCGAAGGACCCAGAGATGCGATGTCGTGACTTTTTCAATACAGGGCCCCCAGAAGTCTCGACGCATTCCGCAGCACCGGTGCTTCATCCCGAGCCGTTTCTTGACGGCCCCGAGGCCCGGCGAGGGCCCCCAAGGGCCGAGGCTTGAAAAACACCCTCCGTCTCGATGTGTTCAAGACGTTTCTTTGGGGGGTCGCGGCCGCGGGCGAGAGCGCAACTGGCGAGTCGTAAGTCCGGGGTGCGGGCCTACTAATTAACAACAGGAGCAAACTAGAGCCGCACACCTAAACTGCCCAAGCTGCCTAAGCGGCGCCTCGCGTGAGCTGCAAGCTGCACTGAATGTGGATGCCAGGGCCAGGGGCTGAAAGCGCCCACACAGCGTCCATGCAAGCATGGCGCTGGGGGCACGTGCCCGAGGCGTCGAGAAGTCAGCCCACAACACTGCCCGAGCCGCCGCAGGGCGGCCGGCGCCACAGGAGCCGCCACCGCCGCCGCGGGAGAGCGGGCGCGGAGGGCGGCAGGGCGGCGCCGCGACGGCGGGCCCGAGGAGGAGCCCCCTCTGGAGGCCCGACGCACGCCAGGGCTCCTCCTCCTCCTCCTCCTCCTCCTCCTCCTCCTCCCTCCTCCTCCCTCCTCCTCCTCCTCCGCCTCCGCCTCCTCCTCCTCCTCCTCCTCCGCCCCCCTGGAGGCCCGACGCACACCAGGGCTGCACCCAAACGGTCGTTTTCTTTTCCGTTTTGCTGTCGTTTCCCCTCGCTTTGCGGATGAACGGCCCGCGAACTCACCAAAAGCACCGTTTTTAGGTCGGGCCCCGACGCGCACCAGGAGGAGCCGGTGCTCGAGCCTCGAGGGTCAGGCTGAGATGGTTGAACCTAAACGGTCTTTTTCTTGTTGTCGTTTTGTCGTCGTTTCCCCTCGCTCTGCGAAAAAAACGGCCCGCGAAGTCACCAAAAACACCGTTTTTAGGTCCGGCCCCGACGCGCACCAGGAGGAACCGATGCTCGAGCCTCGAGGGTCAGGCTGAGGTGGGTGAACCTAAACGGTCTTTTTCTTGTTGTCATTTTGTCGTCGTTTCCCCTCGCTCTGCGAAAAAACGGCCTGCGAACTCACCAAAAACACCGTTTTTAGGTCCGGCCCCGACGCGCACCAGGAGGAGCCGGTGCTCGAGCCTCGAGGGTCAGGCTGAGGTGGGGCCCCCGACCCCAGCCCCAGGTCGGGCGTGTCCTCCTACAGGCGGATCTCGGGCAAATGAGAAGACACATAGTCAATACAGAAGCAAACACAACATGCACAAGAATACTCAAGCATCGTCCCCCGAGTATGTTTTGAAACTCGTTCCGAATCTGCCTCCCGTAGAATTAAATCGGGCCTGTCCCCCTACAGTGGGATTGTCTACGAAAAATAAGAAATACCCCAAAAATACGCCAAAAAGGTCAAACACACCCCCAAAATAGTTCCCAGACTATTCTTGGATTATTTTTTTACTATTTTTGTTTTTCATTTTTCGTCGAAAATTCCCTTGTAGGGGGACAGCCCCGACTTAAACCGTAGAAGGGCACCGTAGAGTCCACCCTCGAACCTCGAGGAGGGGGGGTCCTCGACCCCAGAGCCCTCTGGCGGCTTCCGGACTCTGGGCCTCCGGGCAGGCCAAAAGCGGGCGCCCGCGGCGGGGCGCGAGGTCCGGGCAGGAGACGCGAGCCACGACGACGCCGGCGCCGACGACGACGCCGACGACGACGATGACGGGATGCGTGCTGGCCGCGGCCGCCCAAGAACCGGGCACGGCGAGCCCCGAGCCGACGGCATGACTTTGTGAGTCCGCGGGCCCCAGGAGCTCTCGCTCAAAGCCCTTTCCCTGCAGGCAGCAGTTGGCCTTTCGTCCCTGGAAGAACAGCAGAAGAAGCTACGTATTCATGAGCTGCCGAAGGTCCGCGCGGATCTCTTGGATCGGCGCTGGACCCCCTTCCCTGGCGCGCGGGGCGCGCCAGAGGGCCGTCGCGGGAGACGCCGCCAGGCGGTCCAGCACAGATCCAAGAAGTCTACGCCGACCCCTGAGACCTTTGTCTATACCTCTTTCTCCCCCCCGAATCCCGGGCCCAATGTCTTTTTTAGGAGGGGGAAGTCAAGGGCAACACCACGTCGTCTGCTGGCTCTTCGGCTCGCCGCCCGGCTGGCAAGCGGTTGTTTGCCGCGCGCCCTGGCAACCCGAAGGCAATGGTCAGCCGACCACAATGGCGGGATGGGCCCCACACTCGCAGGTGTCATGCTCTTCTGTGCCCCGCCTGCTGCCAGGAGACTGCGGACTCCCTCTGGGCAAGGTTTCCTCTCAGGCTGTTGGCATTGACTCCAGTCCCCTGTCGCCAGCTGCGTACTTCCGCACAGCGGTACAAGCCTGGAGAATATTCGAACCCAGACCGAAAAGGCCCAAGAACACGAAAACGCCGCACAACGTTCGGGGGTTGACGTGGTGGTCCTTCTCCGCCTCGCCATCGTAGCACTTCTCGTCGCTGGTGCCCGACCAAACATCAAAGCCCCAAACCGTAAGCCCGATGGAACAACAACACCCGACTACTGCCATCACCGCCTCGCACAAATAGAACATGCGCTTCTCTACCATGGCAACGCCAAATATCAGTGTCACCACGAAGATAGGGGCAATCAAGTTGTACAAGCCGAAAACCTTCATGAACAGTTCTAGCGCCTTCTCACACGAAGGCAACACGTTGGCGGCCGCCAGCCAGAAGACCAAAGGGACCCAGAACAGACAAGTACCAATCATGCAAACTGAAATCGGGCACGCGAGCGGGGCCGATCGTCGAGCCACTGTTGCTTTCGAGGCCTGAGTCTCTGGCTGGCCATCTTCGACGTCCGGAGAAGGATTTCCGACGGTCGTCATCTCACTTGGCTGGGCGACGGCTTGAACCGAACTGGCCACGGAGTCCCGGGCCCAGTGCCCCAGGGCCCCCCCGGGGCCTGGCCGCCAAAGGCTGCCGACGGGCAGAAGAAGCGCTGGGGCTGGAGATGTTGGCCCCGGGCGTGTCCTGGGCGGTTCGATACCTCCTGGGCGGCGGGGTCCGAGCGAATGGGGTCGGAGGATCTCGCCGCATCGCCGATGCATCGGCCATGCAATGGCGACGTCGGCGATGCATCGGCGACGTCGGCGTGGAGGAGATCGGGCCCCACATCGATCCGCATCGCCAATGCATCGCCGATGCGGCGCGATCCTCCGACCCCATCTACTCCGACCCCACCTAGGCCTGGAGTAGTGGGGGTGGGAGTGGGGGGCAAAGCATGCGAGGCGGAGAGTTCTCCACGACCACAGCCTCGGGGATCGAGATGTCGGGGGATCTCGGCGGGCGGTGGGTACATTCCTCTTTCTATATTTACCTAACAGCGAAGACTGATAAGTTTCTAGTGGGCTCAAAAGAAAGCATCTTGACTCCCTGCAGGGGGGTCTGGGCGGGTGCCGGGAGAAGCCGGGGAACCCGGGGACTCCCCAGGACTCATATAGATTCTTATAGTTTCCTATGGATTCCTACAGATTCTGTTCCCAGAACACAACTCCCAGGCCACATTTTGAATGCCCGGAGCCAACTGTAGGCAACCTCGTGTTCTTCGTGTTCCCTGAACACCATTCCCAGGCCACAGTTTGAATGCCCGGAGCCAACTGTAGGCCACTTCGTGTTCTTCGTGTTCCCAGAACACCATTTCCAGGACACATGTTGAATGCCCGGAGCCAACTGTAGGCCACTTCGTTTTCTTCGTGTTCCCAGAACACAATTCCCAGGACACATGTTGAATGCCCGGAGCCAACTGTAGGCCACTTCGTGTTCTTCGTGTTCTCAGAACACCATTCCCAGGACAAATTTTGAATGCCCAGAGCCACCTGTAGGCCACTTCGTGTTCTTCGTGTTCCCAAAACACAACTCACAGGCCATATTTTGAATGCCCGGAGCCACCTGTAGGCATTTTGAATGCCCGGAGCCAACTGTAAGCCACTTCGTGTTCTTCGTGCTCCGAGAACACCATTCCCAGGCCACATTTTGAATGCCAGGAGCCATCTGTAGGCCACTTCGTGTTCTTCGTGTTCCCAGAACACAACTCCCAGGCCACATTTTGAATGCCCGGAGCCAACTGTAGGCCACTTCGTGTTCTTCGTGTTCCCAGAACACCATTTCCAGGACACATTTTGAATGCCCGGAGCCATCTGTAGGCCACTTCGTGTTCCTCGTGTTCCCAAAACACCATTCCCAGGACACATTTTGGATGCCCGGAGCCAACTGTAGGCCACTTCGTGTTCTTCGTGTTCCCAGAACACCATTCCCAGGACACATTTTGAATGCCCGGAGCCAAGTGTAGGCCACTTCGTGTTCTTCGTGTTCCCAGAACACAACTCCCAGGCCACATTTTGAATCCCCGAGCCACTTGTAGGCATTTTGAATGCCCGGAGCCAACTGTAAGCCACTTCGTGTTCTTCGTGTTCCCGGAACACCATTCCCAGGACACATTTTGAATGCCCGGAGCCAACTAACTGTAGGCCACTTCGTGTTCTTCGTGTTCCCACAACACCCTTTCCCAGGCCTCATTCTGATTGCCCGGAGCCAACTGTGGGCCACTTCGTGATTTTCGTGTTCCCAGAACACCAGTCCTGTGCCATATTTTGAATGCTCGAGCTGAGGCAGGCTGAGGCCGAGGCAGGCTGAGGCCGAGGCAGGCTGAGGCTGAGGCTGAGGCACGCCGAGGCAGGCTGAGGCTGAGGCTGAGGCAGGCTGAGGCTGAGGCAGGCTGAGGCTGAGGCTGACGCAGGCTGAGGCCGAGGCAGGCTGAGGCTGAGGCTGAGGCAGGCTGAGGCTGAGGCAGGCTGAGGCTGAGGCTGAGGCTGAGGCTGAGGCTGAGGCAGGCTGAGGCTGAGGCTGAGGCCGAGGCAGGCTGAGGCTGAGGCTGAGGCAAGCCGAGGCACGCTGAGGTTGAGGCTGAAGCTGAGCCAGGCTGAGGCTGAGGCTGAGGCTGTGGCAAGCTGCGGCTGAGGCAGGCTGAGGCTGAGGCTGATGCAGGCTGAGGCTGAGGCAAGCTGAGGCTGAGGCTGAGGTAGGCTGAGGCTGAGGCTGAGGCCGAGGCAGGCTGAGGCTGAGGCTGAGGCACGCCGAGGCAAGCCGAGGCAGGATGAGGCTGAGGCTGAGGCTGAGGCTGAGGCAGGCTGAGGCTGAGACAGGCGGAGGCTGAGGCTGAGGCAGGCTGAGGCTGAGGCAGGCTGAGGCTGAGGCAGGCTGAGGCTGAGGCCGAGGCAGGCTCAGGCCGAGACAGGCTGAGGCTGAGACTGAGGCTGAGGATGAGGCCGAGGCAGGCCGAAGCTGAGATAAGGTGAGGCTGAATGAGGCTGAGGCTGAGGCAGGCTGAGGCTGAGGCAGGCTGAGGCTGACGCTGACGCAGGCTGAGGCCGAGGCAGGCTGAGGCCGAGGCAGGCTGAGGCTGAGGCTGAGGCAGGCTGAGGCTGAGGCCGAGGCAGGCTGAGGCTGAGGCTGAGGCAAGCCGAGGCAAGCTGAGGCTGAGGCTGAAACTGAGGCAGGCTGAGATATCCGGAGGAATCCATAGGAATCCTTGGGAATCCATAGGAATCCTGAGGAATCCGTAGGCATCCTTAGGAATCCGTAGGCATAGTTAAGCATCCTCAGGAATCCTTAGGAATCCTTAGGATTCCCTAGGAATCCTTAGGAATCCCTAGGAATTCCTAGGAATCAGAATTCCTAAAGAATCCTAAGGTTTCCTAAGGATTCCTATGTATTCCTAAGGATGCCTAAGGATGCCTTAGGAATCCCTAGGGATCCTTAGGATTCCATTAGATCGTAAGGCCGTTGCCACTGCGACTGCGACTGCGAGAACAGCAGAATTCTACAACTGGATTCTCACCTGAATCTTAAGGGGAATGCTTCCAAATATGCTTATACACATCGCTGTTAAGTTGCTTTGCCGGGATAATCTTACAAGCCCGGGCGTGGGGAAAACCCGTCCCCCCCCAAAAAAAAACCGGACTCCCGGGATCTGGGGCGTAGGGACCCTCTGGACGGGCCTCGAAACGGCCCCTAGGGCCTCGCAGGACGTGGCGCGCTCCCGAAACGACCCCAGAGAGCCCCAATACTGTCGACGACGACCCCCAAGAAGCCGTCATACCCACAAAGATCGTCCCGAAACGTCCAAAGAGGCCTCCAAGAGCACACCCAAGAAGGCCCCAAGAGGCGAAAATCCTTGATTTTGTTTGCTTATGGCTTATTTTGGGGTTCTGCTCTTTTCGGCTTCCCGACGCTCCAAGACGGCGGTCTTCTGGGCGTCCGAAGCCACCTGGGAGGCTCCAAAATCGCCCCACAACCATCCGAAAGGGCTTCCAGGCAGTCCAAGAGAGCCCCAAAACGGCACAATAGGGGTCCAAGATGGCCCTCAGGGAGCCCCATGGCGGCCCGCCGGCCTCCTTGTGGGGCCACCAGGCTGTAGGACCAGGGTTTGCTGTTCCCTGCACCAGTTCCAGCTTCCAGTTTCCCCTGTTACAATTCTGCTTTATGCTGCTTGCTGTTCCTGTAGACCGCGCGAGGGGGGGAAGCCGAAAAGCACCCTGGTTAGCACCTCCTGGGAGGGTTCTCAGAATTTCTGGGGGGGGTCGACATTTACACCATTCACGCCGATCGGCGGGGTCAGGGTTCAAAAACACATAGGAGTTGCCACATTTCTGAAATTCGGCGGCATCCCTCACGCAGATCGGTGGGGTCAGAGTCAAACAAACCCATGGGATGTGCCTCATTTATGAAATTCGGTGGCACACCTCACACAATCGCCGGGGTCAGAGTCCAAAAACATGTTGGATTTGTCACATGCCTTGAAATTCGGTGGCACCCCTCACGCAGATCGGTGGGGTCAGGGTCCAAAAACATATGGACTTTGCCACATTTCTGAAATTCGGTGGCACTCCTCATGCAAATCGCCGGGGTCAGGATCGAACAACACACTGGATTTGCCACATGTCTTGGAATTCGGTGGCACCCCTCAAGCAGATCGGTGGGGTCAGGGTCAAAAAACACATGGGATTTGCAACATTTCAATACTTCGTAGAACAGCTTTTTGCACAGCATACGCAACTCGAAATGCAACACCGAACTCAATAATATAATCATAATCACAATTTGTCTCCCCGATTACTCATTGTCTTCGCGTGAAGTCCCGACGCTGCTTCACGGCGGCGCCAAGGCCTCATGAGTTCGCTCTTGCATTGCCCATTATCCGAGAGAGGGGGCCGGCTGCAGGGGGCGACGCCCTTACGGATATATATATATAATATATTATATATATATATATTATATATATATCTCTATATATATATATATATATATATCGGAGGTTGGGGGGTGATATCGCAGTGGAACGGAGACCCCCAACCGGGAAATCGTTTCGTTTCGTTCGTGTCGTGCGTGCGGGCGAGGCGAAGCTGTGTGGGCGCGAGAGGAATGAACCCGCCGTTGCTAGGGCGAAGTCAAGACAAATGTTGCTGCTCCGCCTTCCGTCCGTCCGCCTTCCGTCCGGGCGGTGGCCCGCGGTGTCCCGTGGTGTCCTGTGGTGTCCCGTTGAGTGAGATCGATAATGAGATCGGTACTGAGATCGACGTGGTGCCCCGAGGTGTCCGGTGGTGTCCCAAAAAGTGAGATCGATAGTGATATCGATAGTGAATGATATCGATACTGAGATCGATGTGGTGCCTCGAGGTGATCGACAATGAGATCGATAGTGAGATCGTCAGGTGTCCCGTGGTGTGAGGTCGATAGTGAATTCGATTGAGTAAGTCAGATGTTGGTTCCCCCCCACAACCTCCTTATCACCCGAAGGGTGGTCGTATAGGCGTGTATAGATATATACACATATGCCCTCCTCCCAGGAGCTCGAGTGCATACATTATCGCCGACATCCCCGAATATCAATCCCCTCCGAACGGTGGTCATGAATCAACTCCCGCCTCCGTCATGAATCAACTCCCCCCTACCCAGACCGCTATTCCCTCGACGTCTCCCGGGGTGCGTCACGACAGAGCAGGCGGACGGACGTCAAGAGCCTCACCGAGAGATGCGGAGGAGGAGGAGGAGGAGGAAGAGGAGGGAAGAGGAGGGGAGGAGGAGGTGCACCAGGAGAAGGATGAAGATAAGGGAAGAGGAGGAGGGGGAGGAGGAGGAGGAGGAGGAGGAGAGGGGAGGAGGAGGAGGAGGAGGACAAGGACGAGGACGAGAAGGAGGATGAGGAGGAGGAGGAGGGGAAGAGGAGGAGGAGGAGGAGGAGGCGGAGGAAGAGGAGGAAAGGAGGGAGGAAAAGGAGGAAGAGGGGGGGAGGAGGGAGGAAGGAGGAGAGGAGGAGGAGGAGGAGGAGGAGGAGGAGGAGGAGGAGGAGAAGGAGGAGGAGGAGGAAGAGGAGGAGGATGGGAGAGGAGGCGGCAGAAGAAGGCGGAGCAAGATTCGGCCCGCGGCCGAGCCTCGCGTCCCGCAGCTGGCGCCCGAACGGCCTGGAGCCTGAAGGGGGGAAGCATAAGGCGGTGAGGCATGGGTCCGAGGAGGAGAAGGGGGAGGAGGAGGAGGAGGAGGAGGAGGAGTAGGAGGAGGAGGGAGGAGGAGGAGGAGGCGGACAGGGAGGAGGAGGAGGAGGAGGAGGAGGAGGGAGGAGGAGGAGGAGAAGGAGGAGGAGCAGGAAGGCCCTCTCCCCCTTCAACTCATAGTGGTGTTGGTGGAAAACAGCAAGGACCGACCGTCCTGGCGTTCCAATAGTCCTACCACGAAATGTTCTTAGAACCAAAAAATGTTTTATGAACAAACTAATGTTCTTAGAACATACAGTCGGGGCGTTGATCTAAGGAAGCCCAAATAAGGAGCGAGGCCCCTTTTTTCCATAAGTTAAACTTCGATTTCCTGTCGAAAACATAAGGGAAACCTGAGGCAAACTGTGAAACACTGAAGGAACGCGGAGCCCCTCCCCAACGAAAAGGGCTCCTTCTTCAGGGCCCCGACTGTAGTCCTACCACGACATGTTCTTAGAACCCAAAAATGTTCTAATAACAAAAGCAATGTTCTCAGAACATAAGCCCGATGTGCTGAATCAAGACAGTATCCGCCTGAAATGTTCTAAGAGCATTTCGTGGGAACCACAAAAGGTTCTTAGAACATTGTTTGGTGGGGCTAAAGGCGAGCAGGGACGCTTCGCCACTGCTTCAGAGAGAGGAAACGTCGGTGCCGACCAGGACCATCGCCAACGCTGGCCAGCGTCGATTCCCAGACATCGGGCTCCCCGAAGACATCGAGAGCGCAGGCCTTCCGTCGTTTTCGGCCTCTCGGGGCCCCTCACCGGGCTTCGGGACCGTCAGAAAACGACTCGGGATGCAGAACCGGTCCCTGGGAAGTGGTCGGGAGATCGGGGGCCCGCGCCTCGAAGAAACCGAAGCGTCGGATGTCGGGGTTCGCGGGTCATCCTCGCGAGTCGGCGGCGGTCGGCGTCGACCACCGGCGGCACGCCAGGGGGGGAAGGCCGGCTGATGGGGCAGCAGGCCTCCGGCCTTCCGAGGAGGGCCCTGGGCCTGCTCCGAAGCCACAGAGGGCTTCTCGGAGGGCCAGGGCGCTTCCGAGAGGCACGCGCGAGCACGGGTTGGGGATCCGGGGGTCCGGCGCGCAGGCGCGCGCCGGTGCGGATCGAGGGGGGGAGCACCAGCTCGAGCGTAGGGCCGGCGCCGCCCCCTCTGGCGACGGAGCGCATGGACTCTGCTCGGCAGCGGGACCAGCACGCCGCGAATCCATGTCTGCGCGTCAAAACACACACACACAACCTCCACAAGATGGGTGGGAAAAAGGACTATCAGAGGGCTTCATTCGCCTCGTCCCCCATTATTGAAGGTGTGGTGTCGGTGCGGCACAAATCATAAGAAACGAGCGATCCCCCGAAGGCCTGGAAGTCTACGCAGCAATACGACTCTGAACGGCCAAAGAACTGGAATGCTTGCAGCAAACGTCGCTAGAAAAGCAGCCCCTCCTGTAGGGCTGTCCAAGAGGTCTCCGCAATCCCCGAAAGAAGGGGGGTCGCTGCAGGACGGGTCACCGTCCACAACGCTATGTCTAAAATCCTCGGAGCTGGGAGCCTCGGGGATGGGGGGGTCGAAAATGTCACGAAAGCCCTGGAACCAACGTGCACGTAGAATATTCATCAAGATACGACTGCCAAGCCAATAGGGAACCTGATCCACGACTCGGGTAAGTGCGAGCCCGAGGTGATCAACAGTTTCCAAGAAACGAACACGAAGCCCGTCAAGCAGCAAGCCTGACTGCCAAATCGCAATGACGAAAATCCCTAGAAGCATAATAAGGCACCCGCACCACATTACAATCATGATTGAATGCAGGTAGTTCACCACGCTCCCAAAAGACAGATCCATATCCGTCTTCGCGCGGTCAAAAGAGTGCTTAGTCCGCTTCTTCTTAGCATAGTTACGAGAAGAGGGCATGCGGAGGTACATGGCACGTTCATCATCAGAGGAGGGCACTCAGGCGGCAGGCGGGGCTGGCTGTAGAGCGTTGGCGGCAATCTCGCCGTCGGCCGTCAGAAAGCGAAAGAGGTAGGTCCCGATGCCACCCTTATCCAGGTCTTGGATGGCCTCATTCACGGAACCCAGGGAAACTAACTTCTTCCTCCACTGGTCCAAGCTCTTAAGCTTGGAAACGGACTCCCACCACGTCACGTACGGAATGCCATCCCTCGGGTAACCTTCCTTCATTCCCTTGAACTGCGCGTTGCTCTGGACACCGAGGAACGTCGCTACCCCCGTGTGGGCCGCAAGGAGGACCTGCGGCTGGAAGAACGGGTCGGGGGCTCCCTCCTCCGCTGGGGGAACTGCATGGTCTCCAAGGCCGCCACCACCAGGGACTTGGATACGATCGAACTTGTCCATGAGCTTCGCCATCATGTGCTGGGTCTGCTTACATGCGACCTGGTTCTCGGTGCTGACTGCCTTGATCTCAGAAATGCCCTTGGACTGGGCGTCCACGCGGCTGGTCGAAGCATCTAGATCGGCACGCAGGCGCTTGACTTCGTGGTCGTCTGGGCCCGCATGGCCAGACATCCCCGAGCCAGGCAGCGCGAACTCCGCCAGGCGCTTCACCGTGCCCTCCAACCGGCTGTCGGTCGGTGCCGCCGCGGCCGCAGGTCGAACCACGGCCGCCAACGCCTGGGACAGCTCCTTGGCGGGGCCGTGCTCAGCAGCGCTCTCGCGCGCTTGCTTGGCCTGCGCCATCTGCGTCGCCAGGGAGGCCATCTCACCGAAGCTCTGGATGTCCTCCATGACATTGTTGAAGTTGGCCATCATGCCACCGAGACTTCCCCCGCCACGATGGTCCTGACGTGGGCGCTGAGGCGGATGTTGAAGCGGCTTCTTGCCCATCGTACTGTCGAGACCTGGCGGCGGGCATCTAAGCCGATGTTGCCGAAGAAGAGAGGCGCGCGATTCAAGCTGAGCCGCAATGGCGTCGGCCGAAGGGATGAGGTGCTTGAAAGTGACGACAACAAGGCGAAAACATTGGGTAATCAGATCTCGCAAGGGGCCTGGAGGAGCCGGGCACTTCCACACTGCTGAGACATATTCAACTGGATAACCAAGACGGAATAAAGTCAACATATCCACAGAGATTAGGAGAATCATATTGACTGGGTGGAGCTCAACCCGAAGCCATGACTGGAGGCGACCCTTGGCCTCCCCTCGCAACTCTTGAACCTGGCGTTTATTTTAGTACACCAAGGAACGGTATGGTAGTCTGCTTGTCCATGAATATCGACTCGCCCGTGAAGGCGTACTTCTCATTCCTGTGCCGCATTTCTATCTTGAGTCCGTCGAAGCTGGCATGCAGGTAGAGGTCGAGATATTTATAGACAACCCCAGATCTGAAAACCTCAAACTTGTCGTCTGGATCAAACTTGGTGACACCACGATATGTACTCTGCAAAATGTGTGTCAAACATGTGCGGCAAAACCGATAACTGAACATATGTACGTCGTCAACATACCTCGCGGCCATGAAATCCCGAAACCGTTGCCACCACCTGTCATCACGAGAGTGTTCGGCTCGGGACAGGACAATATGAAGCAGACATGGGGATAGCGGACCACCAATGGGAACCCCACATACCTGGTGCAGAGAAACATTGCCCAGAGTGAAGTACTTAAAACCCAAGAAGCCAGCCGGCGAACGTTGGAGGGGGGAAAAAAGGAAGACAGTACGATCAACATAACGGTGATGCATCAAACCTCCAAGAATCACGGATGCCGTGCGAGAGTGCATGACCGAAATCGTCTTCATCTTGAAAGCACGATGGGCCCGATCAAAGAGGTCCTGAACAGAGCTCCAAACCACAGGGTCACTCAGCGTCTCACATGCCTGACCTGCATCCGCAACCACAAAGCCTGGGTATGACATCGGCGATCGACAGCTGGCACAACAGAATCTCCCAAGAAGATCTTGAATGGGACCTCGAAGAAGGTCGGAATTTTGCAAGAGCTCCTCGGGGGCCTTGGAGAGATCCTTCAAGGACCAGCCAGGGGTAAGAAGGTCGACCAAAAAGTTGACAGCCCTGGCAATGCGGCGATAGAGTCGGCGAGACGGCATCTTCAGAAACGAACAAACATTCCTGACACAAGAATGCCCTGGTTTCTTGCACTTTTTTGATCCATCAGTGTTGAAGCACTTGAGTTTGATGGTGGGGCACACGTACGGGAGGTTCGCACCAGAGACATTCCCAGGGCACCCCCTCATCGATTTTGGAATGGTCCAATCATAGCATAGCCTATACCAAGACAAAATACTCAATAACGGGGCCGCTGACAATCTCCACCGCTCAGGGGCTGCAGAGAGGACCCCAAGCCAACGAACCACCATCCCCCCAACCTCGAACGCCCACAAGGTATGAGGATCCTTGTCCTCAACCGTAATCCCAGTGGCTGGGGGAAGGGCCTCCAACCCCGCACAAACAGCTCTGAGCGCCTCCTCTTGGGGCGGGTTGGACGTCCTCGCAGTAAAAGTCCGAGGAGAATGTCCTGGTCCAGATGATGCCGCAACCCTGCGCGTAGACCCGCTGCCTGCCGAGGAAGGCCGACTGGGGAAGGATACTCCACAGGGCGCTAATGCTGCACACGCGGTTAACGGATGGCTGGAGGGTAATGCTGCACACGCGGTCGTAGTACGTCTGGACGGAAATGCTGCACACGCGGTTGATGTGCCTCTGGGTAAGGTATCTGCACAAGGAGGGGCCGAACTTCGCGTCCCCGAAGCTATTTTTATGAGCCTGGAGCGCGCGCGGAGCAGAGGCAGAGCAAAGATATCAGGGATACGCTGGCGGCGCAACCAACTGCTGCACTGCTGGCCCAAAGATTCGTGGGGCGTTAGGACATCGGAGCCTTTCCAGGGGAGACGACCATTACACGGGAGCCGAACCAGATCACGGCCTTCATGGATGTGCTGAAAATCTTCCAACTCGAGCGTAGACAGCTGATCAAACTCAAACGATTAGACACATTCACACCGCGACGTTGGATTGACACGACAGGGCGTATGTTGACATAGACGGTAGCCGAAACAGCCTTAGCCCATGCTGGGCGTACCAAAGCTAGTCTCCCAATAACCTGTCGAAACCAACCTCGAATAAGTTGTGCTTCGCACTCATCATCTACTAGAACACATTCTGGAACAGGTGGACATAGGTCGTTGGGCCGCATAAAATCAGCTAGGTCACCCCGTACGACAGAACGATGTGAGTGATATGGTAAGGCAGCCGCAAGAAACCAGAGAGCGTAAAAACTATCAAGCCCGAGCCGACGACGTGCCACCACATCCTGCCAAATAACTTCACGGGGTTTCCACGCCACCCACCTCACCAGGAGAAGTCCATTGGATGGGGTACGAATGTCCACAGGTCCACACGGCTGGCCCGACATGATCTGGCGTCGCATGAACTCATCATAGACCCCGAGGTAATGTCTTCGCAAAATCTGAGTCCATTCCAGATGCCGGGCTCTAGTAGACTTTTTGTCTAGAAAAAATCTCTGTAAAGAGTGCAGGCGGGCTTCCAACCAAAGACGAGAACGCTCAAATCGGTCCTCTCCCAGGCCAGAGTCCAGTCGTCGGGCTCGGCGGCCACGCCGACTGCGGGGACCCTTACCCACTCTGCCACTGCCAGTCCACGAGGGTTTGGGGGAAAGGTTATTGGCCACAGGACGTGAGATAACGATATACGAGGACTCCAGAGCCGTCGCCTCCCTGACAGACGCGAGCGTGATAAACACGATGGGGAGGAAAGACGTGCGATTAGAGCTCAGCAAAGCCCCATAACGTGCACTATCAGGAACAGAACCACGCTGAGTTCGCAGGCGATAGAAGCACCGTGCGTGCTCACGCCAGCGGCTGACTGAACCTGACACCAGAGAAGAACGCCGTTGGAGTAAACCCTGACCGATGTAGCATCCCTGCAGGCCCAACTGATAGATAAAGGCATGGCCTCGAACACCAGGAGGGGCGAGGATGCAACGTGCCTGCAGGGAAAACCAGGCATGCAACTCGGCGCAATGGAGCAAGGATGCTGGACCCTTGCGCTTGAGAGCCCACACCAAGTCCCCAGGGAGACAAAGTAGTGCCTTCTGGACTTGCTCTCGTACCCTCCGTCCACCAGTGAGACGCTCACGGAACCGTAGCATACTCAAAGACACCACAACACTCAAGTGAATCCGATGGGTGGTGAGATCCAAGGATACATCCGAACCAAAATCCAAACGAGATAGTTCCGACTCCAGGACCTCCAAGGCCAGGAACATATGATCAGATGGTGTGGGCACAACCAATTGAACCAAAGTCCCAATCAGAAGCTTTTGGACGGGGCATTCAGGGTCAAGAACATCAGGAGAAAGATCTAGAGCCGTCGAACGCAATGGGGGCATCCAGGAGGTAAGAACCCGAACTTGCTCCAACACACGGGTGCCCATGGAGATCGATGACGGTGCTAGGAGGGAATGGCGTGCGCGGAGGAACCTTCGAAACACAACATCCCCACTTGACTGTAGCGACGGCCCAGCCTCGGACATGGAAAACACGGAACAGAACCACACCTCGAGGCCTGGAAGTATTAGCCGTCGAAATAGGTACTGATAGCGCTTGCGGTACACCACTGAACCTGGGCAGTGGCTCCACTCCAGCACTGTCACACTATGAAGTGTAGTTATATGGAAATGCTCAAATCTGCAGCCCACGACCCTTGTACGTTCAAATCTTGGAAGTACGTCGGCAAGGCGAAAGCCACAGAGAAATCACAATAACAACTTGTTATCCTTTTTACAATGCGCTGCAGCTCCGTGGACCCATCCGATGTGCAGCCCAGTCTCGATTGGGCTTTGAGCGCTAGCCTAAACCCACGGAGCCTGACTCGTGCCAGAATGTGCGAGAGCAGAGAGGCAGGAGAAAAGAGATATGGCCAATAATGGCCAGGGGGTGTTAGATGGAAAACACACACACACACACACACACACACACACACACACACACACACACACACACACACACACACACACACACGCACACACGCACACGCATACGCACACGCACACGCACACGCACACACACACACACACACACGCACACGCACACGCACACGCACACGCACACGCACACGCACACGCACACGCACCACACACACACACCCGCACACTGTCAGTGGAAAGACACACACTGACTGTTTTTGTCCACAGTGCGTTTTTTTTATGTTGTGTGTGTTTTTCCCACAGTGTGTTTTTTGTGTTTTGTGTTGATTCCGAGAACGCCTGCCCTCTCGCTTCCCCCCTCGGCGAGCCGCCAGCTCGTCGCCACTGCCGCCGTGGTTTCTCCCTTGACAGCCGGGCGAGAGGTCGTCCTCGCAGTCGAGGGCATCAAACTCCAGCGCGCGGCGCTGCTGCAAGGCCTGGCAGGGCAGGACGGAACATGGCGATGACGATGATACTGATGATGCCGGTGCTGATGATGATGATGATGATGATGATGATGATGTTGATGATGCCACTGATGCTGAACAGTGGTGATGATGTTGGTGGTGATGACGACGAGGAGGATGATGTGGATGATGAAAATGCGACTGTCTCAAGATGATGATGATGCTGATGGTGGTGATGGTGCTGTCCCCAGAACCGCGGGAGGATAGAGGAATAGTGGCGAGGACCACGATCTGGGAGTCCGTGATGATGCACTCCAGGATGTGTTGGGCGATCCCCTGGCCCTCCTCGACCTCGAACATCCGCGGGCTGGCGTTGTGCATGATCACCTTGATCTCGCCGCTGTAGTCGGATCCACAGGTCCGCCCACGACGTCGATGTCTTTGAGGGCCACTCCTGAACGTGGGGCAATTCGCAGGTAAGTGCCAGGTGGCGCGACAGCGGCCACGCCCGCAGACACCAGTTCGTGAGTTCGCGGCCACAAGAAGCGACACTGGCGTCCGCGCAGGCGAATAGGTCGTAGCCTGCTGCATGAGGTGTGCCCCGAACTGGTGCTTGTGCGCTGGGGCAGAGGACCTGAATGTCGAGTTTCTTAAGCTCGCGGGCGTCGTTGGTGCCGTCGTGTTGGCGGTTGTTGCCCACTGCTTGTAATGTGAGCTGCTTGGGTGGCAGTCCCCCAGTCGGTGGTTTGAGATGGTCAAAGCTGTCGAGTGGTATGCACAGGTGGCCACTCGGAGCCGAGTCGAAGTCGAAGTGCATGGCGCCTGGGCTCCAACTGATTTCGTAGCCTCCAGGACTGGGAAACGCGAGGCGTTCGTGCGATGCGCCTGAATCCCCCGCACCGTCGTTGGACTGCTGGGCAGCGCGCCAAGAAGGGCAAGGAGATCGGCTCCTCCTCCTCCTCCTCCTCCTCCTCCTCCTCCTCCTCCTCCTCCTCCTCCCCGTCCTTCTCCTCGTCCTCAGCATCCTCCTCCTCCTCCTCCTCCTCCGTGCTGTGCTGGGTGGACACGCAATCGCGGGTAGTAGCCGCAATAGGGCAGTGAACCTCCCAATGGGCAACCTGTGAGCCGATGCCCACTCCTGCTACGTAAAGTTGCTAAGTCGGCCGCTCCTCTGCGGGTTGGGGCCTTCGTGGCTTTTTATCGGCCAGGTTCATCGCTAAGCGTTTCCCCCGGAGCTTGGTCCAGTCGCCGGTGTTCAAAATGGTGCCAAGCCGGCCGCCTGGGAGGTCGGTTCTCACCACATGTAGACAAGCGCGTTCCATTCCACTACTCGCACAGGAACTGTTCGCAAATGGGCTGGGTCCGCCGCGGGGGATCTACGATGGACTGCATCGAGGTAAACGCTTGCTGTTTATGACATTTGCGAGAACGCACATTGCGAGTAGTGGAACGCGCTCGGTGAAAATAGCGTGGTGAGTTAGTCTTTGGAGCCCCGAAACGGCGTGGTGACGCACCGTGCGGTGACCTCGAAATCCCCCAAGACCTCACCGCACGGTCCGTCACCGCACGGTCTTGGGACCTCGAAGGCCCCTGTCGCCGGAGACGTCCTCGGAGAGGGACCCGAGTTCCAAAACCGTGCGGTGACCCCGAATCCCCACTGGCCCACCGCACGGTGTGGACACCGCACCGTTTCGGGGCCCCCGACAGTCGGTGGGCTCGGAACTGGGACTGACGAGGTCGGCCACCCCAGGAACGCCGGCCGGCGCGGCGGAGCATGCAAGTCCACGCGGGCGTCGCACGGCCCTGCCACGGTGAGATCCCGCCGCGGTGCCCCAGGCGCCGGGGCGGGCTGGGCAATTCGGGCGGCGTCGTGCCGGGGCGGCGCCTCCGCGGGCGCGCTGTCGCCGGGCCTCGGCCGGGCAGGCGCCGCAGGGCGTCGGCCGGGCCTCGGCGCGCAGGGCAGTGCGCCAGCGCGGCGTCGGTGCTCTGCAAAAGCTGTAGGCGGCATGCCCGGCGCATGATGCGTCGGCACTGCGGGCGCACGAGAAGACCACCGTGTGAGAAGTACATGTGTAAAACATTCCGAGTCGTCGCCGTTGCAGGCCGCGGCGCGGGGCGCAGCTTCAGCTTGTGCGGCGGCCGGCACAGGGGGTGGATTTGCAAGTCGGAATATGTGTCCAACTCTGCGCGGCTCGTCGTCGCTGCTCGACCTGTTGCCGTAAGAGCTCATGTGCCAGCTGGGCGCCGTGGAACTCGTCGAGGTGTCGTCGTTGTGCGTGGTCGCGCGTGGTGGAGCTTGATCCGCGTTCGGATCGCACGCCGCTGGACGTCCAGGTATCGCGGCCGGCGAACCACAAGACCACTCTCCCAGATGGCTGGCTCACGTCAACGGAGGCGCGCTGGTTGAGGAGAGCCAGATCGTTGCGAGACTCCAGCATCGGTGGTAACACGGCCACCGGTGCGGACTGCGGTGGCCACGTGAAAATCGATCCACATGGCGTGCTGATGCCGATGGCTGACACTGATGGCATGTAGGCCTGGCTCGGCAACTGCACATCGGCAAGTGGGGCGGCTGGCACTGCGACTCGGGCACGTCGCTAACCCAGTCGCGCCCTGGCGAAGGCCCACGCGGGAAGGAGCGCGCTGCGGTGTCAGTGCTGGCGGTGCTGCTGATGCTGCTGGCAGTTGCGCTCCGCACTCCTACCGTGCGGACTGGCAACGTAGTTGCCAATTTCCTCGCGCGGTCGCCGCAGTTCGGTCTCATGAAGATTGGGCGAAGCAGATGAGGACGATGACGCGCCCACAGAGCTTGACCAATAACTCTGGCTAGCTGCCTGCCAGACGCCGCCGGGCGCACAGCTGGGGGCTGCTGCTGTCGATGCTGGTGCTCGCGCTGGCCGCGGAGCTGCCAAACCTGGAGGAAGTCGGCCGCCGTTCCAAGGATCGGCGCTCTACATGGGATCGCCGTCGCCGGGCCCAAGAACCACGTGTTCGGGCATCCCGCGTGTTTCCCCTGGTCATACAGACCGAATAGGAACCTGGCACTGCTTGTGGGGCGGCTGGTCGAGGTGCTCCGCGGTGTTCCAGGTGCGTGAGTGGCGAGGATGCTGGCGTGGGTGGTGGTAGTGCTGCTGAGGCAGGGGCGTCGAGGCAGAGGGCGCGCCCTTGCTGGCGCCGGCGGGGGCAGTCGCGCGCGAGGTGTTCCATGGGTCGCACTCGTTGCGCCCGAGACGAATCCCGTCGGGGCCCAGTGGTTTGCCTTGTCGGCCGAACCCCAGACCACCAGTCCGACGCCTGTCCTTTTTTCCCTTACCCCTGCCCTTCCCGAAGCCGCCGAAGGTTTCGCGGAGGTCGTCGTCTTTCAAGTTGGCCAGGAAGGCGCGGTGGCCTCTCCGAGGCCCTTGCTTTGCACTTGATGACCCCCCGCGCGGGGCGCGAGGGCTTGTTGTTGATGTTGAAGCGGCGCCATCGAGGCTGGCGCGCTCGCGCGCCCAGAGGACATGCGCGCCGCGCTGCTCCGCGGGAACTTCGCGCAGTTCGGGGCCGTCGGCGGCAATTTCTCCGCCGAGCGAGCCGACGGCCTCGGAGTCGGCGCATCGGCGGGGGCCTGCTGCTGGACATGCCGCCCGCCGTGGTGCTGAAGTGACAGCGTTGGCGGCTAGTGGTGACGAAGGTAGACTCGGTGACGCGCCTAGGGCTGATGGGCCCGTGCCATCCCAGCTCGACCCGGCCCCGGCGCCATAGGTGCTCCGATCCTGATCGCGCGCGGGCGCGCCCGTAAGATGCGCTTGGCGTCGGGGCGAATGCGTTGCCGAGGCAAGATTGCCTGGCGCCTTCGACCACGTGTCCGAATTGGCGTGATTGGCCCATCATGCGCGCCAGCTGTGGTGCGTCCGCCGGGCTGGCCGCGTCGCAGCGCTGCAGGATCGCGGCGAGCCGAGCGTTCGACGCGCCCATCGCGCACGGCAAGGTGGCCCGGGACATCGAGCCGACCGTGAGTTGACTGGCCTGCTGCGCCCTGGCGGGGAAGTTCTCGATGCGCCCCCGTGGCAATTGGTTGGAATTCATCAACGCCGGCGCCGCCTGGGCGCGCCCTCCCTCTCTGAGCTGGCACCGCCGCTCGGCCTAGCTGATCTTCAGGTGGGTCATTGGCAGCGCTGGGTCGCCGTTAGTGCGGCCACCTTGGACGAGGGCCGCGGGCGGCCGCTCGTCCGCGCGCTCGCGTGCCATGCGGGTCAAGCGAGACGAGACGGTCGCCGCTCGGTGAAACTCGTTGAGACCCGAATTCGCAACTGACCACGTCATAATCTCCCGCGCCCAGCGCCGGGAAAGCGCGCGAGCCTGCTGCTCGGGCCCCCAAGTGCAGAGGCGTCGCCTGTTCCCTCTGCCGCCGCCGCGCGTGTCCACGCGAGCGACGTGGCCGATGGCAACGGCCATTGCCACTCACTCCAGCGGCCTCCCTTCCGGAGCGGCGCCCCCGCGGGGCGTCGAGGGCGCGCGACGTCCATGGCGCCCGCCAACGGCGATGTTCTGGCGGTGGTCCTCGGAGCCGTCGCGGGCACCTGTCCCTGGCGTGCTCGCCCACGTCAGCGCACAGGGACTTTTCCCGCGATTTGAACGCTGGCTGCGCTCGGAGCACTCCGCCACATCGCGGCGACAGAACTCGTCGCGGGTCACATCGTCGCTGCGCTGAGCGCTGCCAAATGCGCGATAATCAGGAGGAGTACGCATGGGGATCTAGGCATGCTGGGGCCAGGGAATGCGCGGGCAACGTTGAGGGCCATGTCCAAGAGGACCGATGGCGAGTGGCCCCGAGCTTGCGCAATGGCCCCCAAGAAAGATTGCTGCCCAATTGCAGGGCCCCCCTTCTGAATTCCCGTTCTTGCCCGCGCGCGCCCCCCGCGGCTTCCGCGGCGCAGTCGCGGACAGCTCGGGGCGCTTTGCAGACGCCGGTGATGCGAGCGTCGAGTCGAACGACTGCTTGGCGTGGCCGGCTACGCCCACGTGCGGATGCGATGAAGGCGATGCGCCCCATGCCTTCTCCCCTGCGGGCGTCCGCAAAGCAGTTGCGAGTGGCTCGGGACCCGCTAGCGACTGTCGCGAAGGCGCGGGGGCCCCAGGCAGCTCGAACGCTATTCGAAAGCGCCCCAGGGGGAGGGGGGGGGGGAAGGCTGGCCGGGGGCGCGGTCCTTCTTGATGGTGTCCTGGCACTGGCAATTGCAATCGTTCCCCGGTCGACCCCGGCGGCGGAGCGGCGTCGGCGCCGCCGGCCGAGGAGGCCCCGGCGCTAGAGCGCGCGCGGCGAGGACTATCCCGCGCGAGGTCGGCGCGTCTGGAAGAATTGCGCGAGGTCCACATAGAGGTCGTAATTTATTGCGCCTCTGTCTCGCAGCAGAGCGGCGAATCCCTGGCCGGGGGGCGAGGCTGCGAGAGGGCCCCGCGCGGGCCGCGGCGAGGCGTGGAAGGGCGCCGAAGCTCCGCAACCAGAAAAGAACGAAACTGTGTGGCGGCGGCAGATATCTCTGGCGATATCTAGAACGCAGCGGGGGCCGATCCACGAGGGGCCCATCGCGAAAAACCCGCACCTGAAATGCGCCGAAGTTTCTTGGTTCAGGATTGGTATCCTTGCGCTTCGGCTGCAAGCGCAGAAAAAATCCCACCAGCCCTTTGGGCGTGAGTGGATTAGAGAGCTCTCTCTGTCCTCAACCCCCTACTCAACCCCCCTTATTCCCCTTCGGGGAGGGGTTTACCCTTCCCCCTACCCCCTCCCCCTGGACCTGGAGAGGGAGTCCCGAGCGTGGTCAGGGGAGTCTTTTTTCGACGCCTGGGAGGGCAAAAAAACGACGACCCTCACGAGGATTCTGGCCCCGAGGGGGGGGGGGGGGGGGGGCGTTCGGCGCCTCCGCTCGTCTTCGAAGCAGAAATCATTGATTTTACTAGGGTTTTGGCCCCATTTTGGACTTCTGAGGGGGCCGCGCTCATCGTCCTTCATAGCAAAATCATTGATTTTACGAAGGTTGTGGGCTCATTTTGTCCTTCTCAGGGGGCAGCTTTACTTTGCAATTGTGAGGAGGTCACAAGAGGCCCCAAGATAGCCCCAAGAGGCCCCCAGGAGGCTCCCAAGAGGCCTCCAAGAGGCCCCCGAGAGGCCCCCAAGAGGCCCCAAGAGGCCCCCAAGAGACCCCCAAGAGGCCCCCAAGAGGCCCCAAGAGGCCCCAAGAGGCCCCCAAGAGGCCCCCAAGAGGCCCCCAAGAGGCCCCCAAGAAGCCCCAAGAGGCTCCAATAGGTCCCCAAGAGGCCCCACGAGGAGCCCGAACGACTCACACCAGGACGAGGGGCCCGAACGACTCACACCACGAAGAGCCCGAACGACTCACACCACAAGGAGGGGCCCGAACGACTCACACCAGGACGAGGCGCCCGAACGACTCACACCACGAGGAGCCCGAACGACTCACACCACGACGCGGGCCCCGAACGACTCACACCACGAGGAGCCCGAACGAGTCACACCAGGAGGAGGGGCCCGAACGACTCACACCAGGATGAGGGGCCCGAACAACTCACACCACGAGAAGCCCGAACGACTCACACCAGGACGAAGAGCCCGAACGACTCACACCACGAAGAGCCCGAACGACTCACACCAGGAAGAAGGGCCCGAACGACTCACACCAGGACGAGAAACCCCAAACGACTCAAATCACGAGGAGCGCTTTCTCTCCCTCCTCCTCCGCCTCGTCCTTCTCCCGCTCCCCCCACAAGGAGGATGTGCAAGGAGGCGGGAGGAAGGAGGAACAGGGGAGATATGCGGGGCCAAGCGGACACACGCCTGAAAAACACGACTGTCGGCATGCTTCGCAAGAGTTGCTGCTGTGAGATGGGCTGGTGGGGATACGCGAAGCGTAAAGAATTTTTTTGGTTCAGGATTGGTATCCTTGCGCTTCGGCTGCAAGCGCAGAAACTCCAGGCACCCTGGCCCAAGCGGCCCGGCGATTGCAAACGTCGAGCAATCTGATATCGCGAAAACGCGAGCCCCCAGCCTTGCGCATGGGGAAAGGCGACGACTTCCCATCTTGAAAAAAAGCGCTGCGCCCATTTGACTCGAGCCCGGGGGCGAAGAAACCCGGGGCACCCTCAATGCAGCAGCGCTTCCCTGGACATCGGGCAGGCGCCCCGAATGCGCCGGCGACCAAGTCAGACTGACAGCGGCGCCGTGGGAACAGCCAGTGACGGGCAACGAAGCCGAAGGTGCCCAGGGTGCCCTGGCCTTTTTGTAATTTCTCCGAGATTGCGGCGACATTCCGCGCCGAACGCCATCCATGGACCCCCGGGGAACCCCAGCGAAAAGCGTTGTGTTTCGTGTCATCGGACCCCGCTGTAGCACGGTCGAAAGTAGAACTGGCGCATCACGGGCGCGAAAGCGCGGCCAGCTTTCTCGCCCCCGAGCAACGCGACAGCGGTTGGGCAGGCGATTGCAAGAGCAAGAGACAGCGCGCTGCGCTGACCTGCTGTTCGAGCAAGCGGAGGAGGAGGAAAACGAGGAGGTGGAGGAAGAGTGTTTTTTCTCCCTGAAGCAGCGCCTTCTGCTTGGCCCCCGCCGATCGCGGGGCCCGTCTCGAGGCGCTGGGGACATCGGGGCGGCTCGACCGCGCCGTCGAGCTCGGGCCCCCCTCAACATCATCGAAAATGCTGAAATCCGCGAAGAGGTCGGCGCTCCGCAAGTCACGTTCCGTCGCGGCATGTCCACCTGAGCAGACCTTCCATGCTGGGCAGCGGCCGCCTCCTCCGACAGACCGTCGAATAGGCCCGACCCGCGACCCGCCCCCCGAGCCTGCGCGCCGGCATGTCTACCTGCAGCCGCCGCCCCCCAGACCAAGCCACTGCCGCCGCCGCCCCCCTGGCCGCCGAAGCCCCGGCCGCCGCCGTCGCCCGACGCCGCCGACCCCCGGCCGCCCAGCCGAAGCCGCCGCCGGGGCCTTCGAAGTCCCCCCGCGCGATGTCGTGGCCGTCGTCGAAGATCGCCGAATCGGTGGTATCCAGCTCCTCCTTCGTCGGGATGCCGCCGTCCACGCGGTGCGCTTTGTCGAGGATGATGGGTTCCTGCTTCTCTTCGGTCGATAATGTTGCCCAACCGCTGCTCCTCTGCGCCGTTGCCGCCGTCCGCGTGGAGCGCCTGGTCGATGGCGACCTCCCGGTTTCCCATCGCGCCGACGCTGCCGTCGGCGTGGAGCAATGCCGACGATGGGTGCCGTTTCTTCCTCCCTCGCCCCGTCGTCGCAAGCATCGCAGTGCACCCCGTTGATGTCGATGTCCTCCTGTTGCTTCTTTGCACCGTCGCAGCCGTCCTTGTAGAGCACCTGGTCGGCGATGGCGGCCTGCCGCTCCTCCTCCAGCCCGCAGGTGCCGCCCTTGAAGCGCGCCTGGTCGACGATGTCCTCCTGCTCCTCGTTTTTCAAGGCGCCGCCGTCATCGTGGTGCACCAGGTCAACGATCGCATCCTGCTCCTGCAAATCCACCTGCAGATGCGCCGCAAGCTCGGGACCAAAATCGCGAACATGATCAGCTGGAATGTCGCAGGCCCCGGTCGTCTCCATCGCCGAATTGAATGTCCACGTCGAGGCGCCGTGAGATATCGGCGTCAGCCCAGGTGTGTCGAATGTCCAGGCGCCCTCAAACTCCTACGAAAACCCCGCCGACAATGCCGAGCAGCGTTGGCCCGCCGAGCGATCGTAACAGCGCGTAGCGGCTGACCAACTGGTGAAACAGATTGCGTTCTTCAGCCCACCTCGCAGCAGTCCGCGAAGCACGGGCGCGCGGGGCGCCATAAACCATCTCCAAACCAAGCTGCATCAAGAGCCCACGCCTGAGGTCAGCCAGCCGCAAGGCCACCTCATCAGGATGGCGGGAATAGCGGGCCGAACCATGTGGCAGTCCCGCGCCCGCAACGCCGCGCAGCAGACCTCCTGGAACCCGGTGCAGGATCGAATCGACATCTGCGATCTGCGCGCCAGTGGGTCCTCAAGGCACCGAGCGCGCAGTTGAGCAACATGTGGCCAAGAGGAAAAGAACACCTCCAGGTCACAGGCGCACAGTCAAAACGCAGCACACCCCGCGAGGGAAAGGAGACCTGGGCCATGCGGCGCGCGGGCAAAGGTGGCCGAGGAACACAGGAAGCGGGAATGCCGCGGAATGGCTTGAACCAACATGGCTACGGAGGAGGAGCCACGCCAGTCGGCGAGCCTGGTTCGTCCGCAACAAGACGTGACACTATCGCAGCAAGACTTGGAGCCTAGGGTCCCTGCGGATGGTTCCACGGATGCGACCTTGTATGATCTGCTGTGCATGCTGCCGAGAGACAGAGGACAGGGAGAGACACCGACAAAGTGGCGACGGAGGAGGCGGAGGAGGAAAACGATGAGGACGAGGAGGTGGAGGAGGAGGAGGAGGAGGAGGAGGAGGAGGAGGACGAGGGCGCGCGAAAGGGGAGAGGCGCGACAAGCGGGGACGCGCGGCGGCGAGGCGGAGCGAGCGGGAGAGGGACGAGCGACGTGGAAGGACGACCGACGACACGCGAGAGGGGAAGGCACCCAGACATCAGGCGTCTCGAGAGAATCGGGCCGGAATTTGTTCGTAATTTTCGGCCTCTCCGGGCCCTCGCCGGGCCTCGGGGCCGTCAAACGATGGTTACGGGCCCCTTAGCGTGGGTCCGAGCAGATGGGGTCGAAGAATCGCCGATGCATCGCCGACGTCGGCGGTGCATCGGCGAAGCCAGCGCGGGGAAGCACTGTCTCCACATCGGACCGCATCGCCGATGCATCGGCGATGCGGCGCGATCCTCCGACCCCATCTACTCGGACCCCATCTAGGAGGAGGAGGAGGAGGAGGAGGAGAAGAGGAGGAGGAGGAGGAGGATCTATGAGATCCAACGGTTCTGGAAATTGTGTCGGGCGCCGCGGCCTCCTCCGAGCGGTCCAGAGCCCTCCGCTCAAGGACGACTCGGTCCCTGCCTTTGACACGGCCCGACAGTCCCCAGGGAATCGACGAGCACCCTCGAGGAGCCGACGAGAGCCGACGAGATCGTCGGCGACCGCCCTCTGCAAGGCGAGGGCTGGGGGAGCCGCCTGCCGCTATGCCCCCCCGCTACCGCTGCCCCTGGGGGCCTCCGCCTCCTCCTCCGGCTCCTCCCTCCTCCTGCTACACGCTCGACCGGCAGTGGCTGGATGGCAGTGGCGTCTGCACCACCTCCTCCTCGCCTCCTCTACCATCCTCCTCCCTCCCCCCCTCCACCTCCCTCCCCCTCGCTCCACTCCCCCTCTCCCTCCTGCCCCCTCCTCCCTCCCTCCCCAGACCCCCGACGTATTTCTTCATGACGTCGACCCCAGAGGTCTGGACCCCTTCCCTGGGACCAATTTTTCATCCCGAGCCGTTTTTTGATGGCCCCGAGCCCCGGCGAGGGCCCCGAGTGGCCGAAATCACTGAAAAACCTCCGTCTCGATTTTCTTCGAGACGCCCGATGTCTGGGTCCCTCCATCCTCCTTCCTCATCCCTCCCGCCCTGGAGTTAGGTCGGGCATGTCCTCCTACGTGCGGATTTGGGACGAAATATAGAAACATACTAGTCATATGCAGAAATGTTCAAACATTGTTTTGCATATTTCAGGATATGTTTGACATGTTCTGGAAATTTGACTAGTTGGCTACTTTGGGATCGGGGGCGGCCAAGAGGGGGGGCGTCCAAGAGGGGGAAAAGCAAATCATGGCCAGCGGCATGTGCGCGGCCCAGGGGGGGGGGGCAGGGACGTAATGAAATAGGAAGAGGCGCCATGAATCTGGGGAAATATCATGGCCCACGCCATGATATCCACCCCCCCTGTCATCACCCCCCTCTTTGGGGGGCGGAAAGATACGGATACGTGTTGTCCCCGGACCTCTCTTGGGGTGCGTTCTGACCAGAATTTCGAGGCGAATCCAGCGGTGACAACGAGGATTCCCCAGGAGGACCAGGAGAGGCCAAAAACGAAGGGGGACAACACGTGTTCGTATCTTTTTCTCCCCCGACCTCTTCTCCGCCCCCGAAAGGACACGCCCGACTTAGCCCCGGAGGCCAAGCCGGGGCCGCGAGGGCGCCGCCTGCAGCTCGCGCCGCCACCGTCCGGGGACGCCCACCGCGCCGTGCGGGAGGGCGGCGCCGAGCGCCAGCCCGGCTTCGGGCTCGGCGTCGTGGAGCCAGTGCCTCCTCTGGGGGGGGGAGAGGTCCTCCTCCCTCCTCCCTCCCTCCCCTCCCTCCTCCCTCCTCCCTCCCTCTCCTCCCTCCCTCCCTCCCTCCCTCCCTCCCTCCTCCTCCCTCCTCTCTCCCTATCCCTCCTCCTCCTCCTCCTCCTCCTCCTCCTCCTCCTCCTCCTCCGTCCCTCCCTCGCTGCCCCCCCCCCATTCCACCCTCTCGGATGGCCAACCCTCCCGATTGCCGCCGCCGCTGGTCCTCATCTGCTGCCTGTGGTGGATCTCCAGCGGGTCCCGCACGCGTCGAACTGGCATCGTGGGGGGGGGGCAGGGCTCGAGCTAAACAGTGCATTCGTTGTCGTGCTGTTCGCGTTCTCCCTCGGTCTGCCTTCGTTCCGCCACTATCGCGAGACAAAATCAGAACGGACAAACAATAATCGGTCCACGAAACCGCGAAAACACCGTTTAGCTCGAGCCCTTTGGGGGGGGGTGAAGGGGAGGGCGGAGAGGGCCGCCTCCCACTTTCCCTCCTCTCCCTCTCCTCATCCTTCTCCTCCTCCTCCTCATCCTCCTCCTCCTCCTTCTCATTTTTTTCTTTTTCGTCTTCTTACTAGCCTTAATATTTGCATTAATATCATTGCAATTGTGAATCCGCCGATCCGGCGTGTGAGTTTCTGAGAGCGTGGACTTGAGCTCGCTCAAGCTTCGCTCTGCAGGAGGGGGGGGGCGTACGTTATTTCCGACGTCATTTCCGACATTTTTCGGTACCTGGGGATATTTCCGACGTCATTTCCGACGTTTTTCGGTACCCGGGGACAGGGGGGTATAGACAACTCCACTTCTGGAGCCTCGACCGTCCAAGACAGCCCAAGAGGAAGCCAAGAGACGCCCCAGAGGCCCCCTAGACAATGCAAGAGGGCCCTGAATCGCCGAAACATCGATCGAACCGCCCAAGATGCCCCGAAGACAGTTCCAGAAACCACCAAGACGTCCCCAGGACATCTCGCTCTCACCCCCCCCGGATCGGCGGCACTGGCCGGAGGCCAGCCCAATATGATTATTATTATCCTCCTCCTCCTCCTGCTCCTCCTCCTCCTCCTCCTCCTCCTCCTCCTTCTCCTCCTCCTCACCTCCTCCTCCTCCTCCCTCCTCCTCCTCCTCCTCCTCCTCCTCTCTCCTCCTCCTCCCCCTCCCCCTCCTCCCCCTCCCCCTCCTCCTCCTCCTCCTCCTCCTCCTCCTCCTCCTCCTCCTCCTCCTCCTCCTCCTCCTGGAGGGCCCGACGTGGGTGCCACAGAGGCCTACGCAGCTCTGAGGCCGAGGGGCAGAGGCATCATTCTCTCCTCCCCCCGTGTGGCGGGCCGACGTGCCAGGCCACGGCCACGGAATGGTGGGCGTGTTGATGGTCCGACGCTTCGTTTCGACAGTGGGCGGAAAAGGGGGGGAGGAGGGAGGCGGGAGGAGGAGGAGCAGGAGGAGGGGGGAGGAGGGGGGAGGAGGAGGCCAGCGGCCAACACAAGCACAGGCTTCGAACGCCTGCGGCAGGCGCCGGGCGTTTTCCTGTCCGACGTTTCGACATTGGGCGGAAACGGGGGGGGGAAGGGGGGTCTGGCACCCGACCTCTGCTTTGGACGCCCGGAATGGGTGCGGAAAAAATGGGCACAATGCCCAACAACAAATGTTGTTGTCCCAAACCAACAGCGGCTGCTGTTGGGCAGGCGGCCTTCTGTCTCAAATGGACACAGGCTGCGGCGGCGCGGACAGCGAGCCCTGTTCAAGATGAACAGGAACTGCTGTTGGGCAGTGTACCCCTTCTTTCCGTGCCCATTTCGTTCGTGCCAATCTGCTTGATGCGACTGTTTGTAGCAGTGCGTCCTATGGGGGAGACTCCGCCTGCTCAAAGCAGGCGCCCAAAAACAGCCAAGATCTGCTCCACACGGGGGGGGGATTGGCCGGGTACGAGGGCCCGCGCCGATCGGCAAAACAACGGATAAAATATGATAATATGCCAGAATGGCCCATGTCTCCAGCCTGTTAACAATAATACGGGTCCGTCCTTTATAATCACCCCCCAAACGTGTGGAATATCTTGACATGATCAGCTGGTGTCTCTGGCCTACGGTGTTGAGCACCACCGAGAAGAGAGTTCGATGCCGCCTATATGAAATCATGCAGTCATGCCACATGTTGTATTAATCGCGCTTTGCTGGCATCGGTTGGCCTTGTAGCTTGGTCATGCTCATGCTCATAGTCGAACTCCCCCCAAGACGAAGCCAGGACGAGCATAACACGGGGTGAGGATAACTCGAGAATCTCTGAGATCTGGCGGCTCTGGAGGATGCCTCGGGCGCCGCGGCATTCTCAGAGCGTTCCAGCACGCTCTGGGAGCGTCCCGGAGCGCTCCGGGAACGCCGTGCCGAGAAGGCAGGTCGCCACCAGGGCGGGGGGGGGGCCTCGCCGCCTCCCCCCGGAGGAAGGGGCGCCCCGCCAGGACCCCCCCCCCCGCCAGAGCCTCCCAAGATCGTCCCCACATCTGTTTTCGGCTGAGCGCGTCTCTTCCTGATGGCCGCGGTGCACCTGGCCATCGCTCGGACGTCCATTGCCTGTGCTTTTTCGGTTTCGTGCGTGGTTCCTTCGTCAAATGATCGAGGATGCTCCTCGATGGTCCTCGCCGAAGGAAAAATGCACACGTCCGAGCGATGCCAAGTGCACTGGCTGACGAGTGGATCGGCCAGTGATCGGCGCGCGCGCCCCCTTCGCCTCCTCCTCTCCGGGGTCGCTCCGCGTCCTCCGCGGCCCGCCTCGCTCCTCGAGCCTCTGGGGGCAACTGGCGGGCCCCCTGGCGGGGAGCCTCCCGTGCAGCGCCCGATTCTCCACTCGGCGACACGCGAGAGTGACCCCGGGTAAGAGTGGCATTCCCAGACATCGGGCGTCTCGAAAAAATCGAGACGGAGGTTTCTCGTCGTTTTCGGCCTCTCAAAGCCCTCGCCGGGCCTCGGGACCGTCAAAAAGCGACTCGGGATGAAAAACCGGTCCCGGGGAAGTGGTCGGGAGGTCGGGGGCCCGTGTTTCGAAAAAATCGAGACGTCGGATGTCTGGGTTGGGTGCGCGGCTTTTCGGGGGCCGCGGGGGGGGGGGGGGGGCCACAGCAAGCGCGCACGACGCCACTGCCGCCACGCGTTCGGCGATCGGGGATCCCCAATGGGCCCGCACCGAAGGTTACTCCGGCGAAGCGTCATCGGGGGAGGCCAAGAGGGGGGGGGGCGCAAATCATGGCCGGCGGCATGTGCGCAGCCCTAGGGGGGCGCAAGTCATGGCCGGCGGCATGTGCGCAGCCCCAGGGGGGCCAGGAAGGTAATGAAATAAGAAGAAGAAGCGCCATTAAGTCTATGGAGATCTCATGGCCCCCGCCATGGCATGCCCCCCTCCCCCTAATCATCACCCTCATCTTTGCCGCCCCCGGCTTACGTGTAGTCGATTCCCTCACCCGCCCTCCGACCGGGATCGTGGGCGTCCCGGACCATGGGCACCGCGACCTTCTGCACGCCTCCGGGAAGGCGGCTCTGCAGGATGCTCCTGCGAACCTGCACCGCCATCCCCGCTTTGCCCCGACGGCTGGCGGCCTGCAGGACGGGGGTTGCGACGACGACGGCGTCACGGGCCAGGATGTTCGACTACACGCAAGAGTGGCCCTACGTACTCGGTGTTTCTTGGTAAGCGTGGGGGGTATCCCCCCGACGAGGGTCAACCTCGCCTCGTCGTCGCGCCGCGGCGGGGGTCGGCGCACCTTCGGCGCGCGGTTGCTACCCGCGACGGGGGTCGATGTAGGGCTGTCGGCAGGGGTGACGCCCCCCCGACGCTAATGAAGGAACTCGGAATAAGAATGACCTTTGGTGCGCGGCTCCCCGGGGGCCGCGGGGGGACCAAACACGAGCGTGCGAGACGCTGGTATACCATATGCCGCATCGCGCTCGGCGATGGGGGGGCCCCAATGGGCCCGCAGCAAAACAGGTTTTTCTTCCCGGGTCGTTTTTTGACGGCCCCGAGGCCTGGTAAGGGCCCCCCGAAGGCCGACAACAGTGAAAACCCCCCGAAGAGGGTCTGGGAAGGCCACTCCGGCGAAAGGCCACTCCTGCGTCCAGCCGAAACATGAAGCCCGGGAAGGCTTCGGGGGGGACCCTCTGCAGCGGCCTCTGGTCCAGGGGGTGCGGGGCAGCCGAGGTCGGAAGGGCTCGCATCGGGGGCTCGGGTGCCGGCCGGGGGCGGGGCGCCTCACCCTCCCCGGGCCGAAGAAGCCTGCCGAAGAGCAGCCCCCAGTGATGGGCCTGTTTCCCCCGCCACCACCACAGGCAGGAGAGGGAAGAGAGGCGGAGGAGGAGGAGGAGAAGGAGGAGGAGGAGGAGGAGGAGGAGGAGGAGGAGGGGGAGGAGGAGGTAGGAGGAGGAGGAGGAGGAGGAGGCGGGAGGAGGAGGAGGAGGAGGAGGGGGAGGAGAAGGAGGAGGAGGAGGAGGAGGAGGAGGAGGAGGAGGAGGAGGAGGGGGAAGAGGAGGATTCGCTGAGGATTCGCTCGCTGTCGGCTTGTCGAGGCGGCCGAGGGCGCGGCGACGAAACCCTACGAGGTCCCCGTCATCCCAGGCTTGTCCTGGGCAATCGAAGGCCTCAGAGAAGCTGATTCGTGGTGGGGTGCTTACCTTTCCGCCAACGATTTAAACGCCAAGCAATGACCCTAGGAGTACCCCCAAGGCAACTGGAAAACAAGTCTGGCCATTGATCCATGGCGTACCTGGTTCACAATACTACTATTGGCAGGCACGCGGTCTGGTGGCCTTCAGCTTGGGCCCTCCGGATCCGTTCTCCGAGCTCCACGGGGGGCGCAGGGGGGGGGCCACGGGGCCAAGCGGGGGCTGTGGACGGCCAGGCGGGCCCTCCACTGCCCCACTGGGCGTCGGGGGGGTGTGGGACAACCCTGGGCCCCACGGGGCTCGGGGCTCTCGGAGGTGTCCTCGAGCCCGTGGCCGAGGACCCCGACGTGTCCGGCGAATTCCAGGATGTCTGAAACCAACCTATATATCTGGATGCATCTCGTGCTGCTCGTCCAGCTGCACGAACGCCCAGCCTCCTCGCCGAAGTGCTGGGTACTCACCGTGCAGGAGAAGGCTGCCGTCGGTGTAGACGTCCCCGTGTACGAAACAAATGAATTCACCCTCCACAGCGCTGGTGTCCATGGAGGGCAGGTCCCACAGCTTGAACTCCTTCGCGCGGTCTGGCGCCAGGCCCCGCCCCGAGAGCGCCTCGGATGCAGCCCGCTGCGCCTCCGTCGCTCCGGGCCATCTGGCAGCCCCACGGTGGCATATGTGATGCCCTCCGGCTGCCCTCCTGTGTTCAGCTCGGGCCGCGCACACGAAGGTCCTGTGGCGGTCCGTCCCTGCGCTCTTGTGGCACGCCTTGCAGATATTGTCCTAGAGCCGCTGCTGCGGCCAAGTGCCTCCGCTCCAAAGGCGGCGCACTCTCGTCTGGTGCTCTAGCGTCCATCGGCCAGTCTGCTGCCTCTTGAGCAACGTCTGCACGGTCTCGACGAAGAGGCTGCTGATGCCGTGCGTCTCCCCGTGCTTGGCGAGCCCCTTCTGCTTGAGGCTGTACTCCATGGCCCTGCGGCTGCGCTGCTTCAGCTCCCTGATCGGGAGCGTGTGAGGTCCAAAACCTCCTCGCCGATGGTGCTGCTGTGGGCTGCTTGCGCCAGGGGAGGAGGAGGAAGGGGGAGGAGGACGAGGAGGAGAAAAAGAGGGTGAGGAGGAGGAGGCGAAGGAGGAGGAGGAAGAGGAGGAGGAGGAGGAGGAGGAGGAGGAGGAGGAGGAGGGGGAGCAGCGGGAGCAGCGGCAGGACGTCGCGTCGGCCAGGCCAACTAGACGCAGCACAGGCGGCCAGGGGGCCGCAGCCTCAGGGGAGGCCAGTGATGCCGATCACGTCGACGGACGCGAACGTCGACGGACGCGAAGGGCCGGCGCGCTGGGGCCAGACCGCCGCGCAGCGCCGTGCGGCGAGCCGCTGGGGCCAGAACGCCACGCAGCGGCTGCCCGTGCCGAGGCCGACCCTCAACCACTTCTCCGTCGCCTCCTGCGTCCCGCATTCCACGGCACCGAAGGCGCTCTGAGCGGGCCAATGGGCGGTGGCTGCCCTTCCCGCCGCAGCTCGGCCAGCCACGTCCGCAGGCACACGTAGTCGTGGCGCCGCATGCAGTCCGACACGATCCTCTGCGACCGCGTCAGCGTGTGGCGCCACCTGTAGTAGGCCCGCCTCGCGGGCATGCCAGTCCCCCAGGCCCGCTCGCAGATCTCCTCGGCCATCTCCTCGGCCGTCCTCCCACGCGCCCGCAGCCTGGTGGCGAAGCGCGGCTGGGACAGGATCTGCGTGACGTAGCCGACGCAGTGGTCGAGCCACTCGCTGTAGCACTCCATCGTCTCGCCGACCTCGGGAGCCTGGGTCCAGTACCGCGCCCATCCAGCGACCTGCAGCTCAAGCCTGGGCGCGACGCTGCGCCTCGGCTGCGCTGGCTCAGGCCGAGCCACCGCAACTCTGCCAGCACTCAGGGCGGGGCCGCACACACGGTCGGCACTTGCAGGTCCCCTGCCACCCCTGGTGCTGGCCATGCACATGCCGTCGCGGTCCGCGTCGCTTCCTGGGCTCAGGGCGGGGCCGCACTCACGCACGCACATTGCAGGTCCCCTGCCACCCCTGGCCCAGGCCGTAATCCGTCGCCGCTCGGGGTGGGTGCTGGTGCTCAGGGCGGGGCCGCACTCAGGACCGCAAACTGCAGGTCCCCTGCCACCCCTGGCACCAGCCGTAGCTGCACGTGGACACGCCTCCCCAGAAGCCAGCTGCGGCTGCCGCTGGTCCTCCTCAGGCGACGCCGCTTCCAGAGACCCGCTGCCAGTGCCCAGGGCGGGGCCGCACACAGGACTGCACTTTGCAGGTCCCCTGCCACCCCTGGCGCTGGCCATGCCCTTGCCGTCGCGGTCCTCGTCGCATCCTGGGCTCAGGGCGGGGCCGCACTCACGCACGCACATTGCAGGTCCCCTGCCACCCCTGGCCCAGGCCGTAAATCGTCGCCGCACGCGGTGGGCCTGGCTGCCGTCGCCGCCAGTGCCCAAGGTGGGGCCGCACTCAGGGTCGCGGCTTGCAGGCCTCCTGCCACCCTTGTCACTGGCCATGCCTGGCAGCGCCCGCTGCGAGTTGTCAGACCTGCCAGCACTCAGGGCGGGGCCGCATTCGCGACCGCACTTTGCAGGTCCCCTGCCACCCCTGGTGCTGGCCATATCGGTAGTCGAGAACGGCTGCGGCGGGCTGCTCATGTCCTGAGGGCTGGTCACGGCGCCCTCCTGGTGGTCCGTGGTCAGCGTCACCTCGTGTGCCAGGTCACACCTCAAGGGCGCAGGCAGCCGCGACGGCCCCGCCGCCAGACAGGCATCGACCACCCCCACGTCTGGGGCAGCTGGCGGCGGCTGGAGCGTCACCAGTCCAGTGGTGCCCCCGTCGGGGCATTGGTGCGCTCCATAGGCCGAGGGCAAGCTGCCGTCGGCCATGTCTCCCTCATCACGCTGCGCGCCGCTGGCGGCTGCTGGACCACGTTCGGCTAGCAGATGCTGCTGCCTTCGCTGCATCCGTTCCAGGAGCTCCTGCCGTCGCACCCGCCAAGCAGGCTTCTTGGTCTGGACTGCGTCGGACCCTCCAGCCCCTGCAGGCACCTCGCGCGTCTCGTGGTCCTGGCCAGGCCTGGTCGCCTCGCCCTGTTCCTTCTGCGCGTGCCTGCCGCTTGGCCGCTCTGCAGCGCCGTCGCCCCCAGAGGCCATGTCGCCCGCGGCCGCGCTGGCCGCCGCTGTGGCCCATGTTCTGGGGCCGTCTGGAGCCTCGCCTGCACCTCCCCAAGTGAGCACCTTTCCTGTCTTGGGGTGCAGCCCTTGGCTGAGCTTCTTGAGCCGCGCCCTGAGGTTGGACAGGTAGGTGCGCTGGTTCTTGCCCTCGGCGCTGGGCGGGCCAGCGCAGGGCGCAGCCAGGGCCAGTGAGGAGCCTGTCGCCGCCCACGCCACGCATACCTCGCAGTAGATGGTGGGCCCTGCGCGCCTCAGCCTGTGCCCCTGCATCTCGATGGTGCCGTCCCCTGAGCCCCAGGGGGCAGGCTCGGCTGGCCTGGGCCCCGCATCTTCGGGGCACGCCGCGCGCTCGATCGCCTGCATAGCGAACTCGCCCGCCTCCGAGACCACAATGGGCTGCGCGCCGACGTGCGCGATGATGGCCTCGGCCCGCAGCGCGGTGTACTGGCTGGCCTCGCAAGCTGAACGCGCGAACTGCGTCCATGTGGGCCCCGTCTGCCCGCTGGTCTGCCTGCAGCAAGCGCGGCACAGCACCACCGCCGTCCCGTTCAGGCGAACCAGGGAGTGGCTGATCACAGTCGCCGCCTGCACCTTGGGCACCTTTGGCGGGCGGGCTGTCTGCTCGGGCGCATCCCAGCGGCCTGCGTGCATCGTCCTCTGCATCGCCCAGCCGACGTACTTTGCCAGGCTCTTGTAGTGTTGCAGCTCGATGCTGTAGAACTCCTCGTACACCTTCGACACGGTGTGCTGCATGGCTCCTTGCCGAGCGAACCAGTCGGCCCACGTGTTGCCAGAGTACAGCAGCGGGTGGAGGCCTCGGTCCAAGTACGCATCCATGTCCTGATGCGCGGGGATCCATCTCACTTCAGGCCGCGCTGGCTGGGCACGAATCCGTCTCCACACTGTGGCATGTGCCGCTCGCGCCTCCTCTAGCTCCTGCCCCCAGTGGCTGCATTCCTTCTCCATCGACAGAAGGTCGGTGAAGACGAACTCGAGCTGCGGCCCCGCGAGCCGCAATGCCTGCAGCAGCGCGTGCCTCTCCGCGCGCCCGACCGTCTGGAGCGGCCCTGGCAGCGCCCCGAACGCCGCCCGAACAGGCAGTCCCTGGAGGGAAAGCTGCACGAAGGCCCATCCGCAGCGCCTCAGCTCGGGCATGCTGGACGCGAAGCCTGAGCCATCGGTGAAGACGGCGTTGCTGCAGGAAGCCGTGTCCGCCCCTTGGCTAGGCCAGCAGCCCCAGAACTTCACCTCGGCCTGCTCCGCGGCGGGCGGCACGAATGGCGGCATGCAGGGCAAGCACATTTGGAAGTCGGCGCTCTCGAAGCTGCCGCCCTCCTGCAGGCCTTTGTCGCACATGAAGGTGCGGATGGCCTGCATCGGCTCGGGCGGCAGCTGCTCGTCCTGCTCCTCCTCTGTGAGCGGCTGCACGAGTACCTCGCAGCCGAAAAATCTGTGCCCAGGCGAGTCGGACGGATGTCCGCAGGCCCTGCAATTCGGCGCCGCCGCCAGCCCAAGGTCGTGCTGGGCCTGTTGCGTCCAGGCCACCGTCGCCCAGTGGTGACGCAGGCTGGTGGCCGACGGGCCCTCCGCCAACGCCGCGCGCCCGTCGCCCACGCAGAGCCGCATGGCCCGCACCCAAGGCTTGACCTCGCCGTGCTGGCGGTGGTGCGCCGCGATCTGCCTCGCCTGCCAGCGTTGCACGCCGCCGGTCAGATGCATCCTGACGTCCTTCGGGCACGTGGTGAGGAGGTTGATCGCCGTATCCTGGTCGGTGACCAGGGTCGTGCTGGAGTACATGTGCCATCCGATGCGCCAGAGCGTCAGCGTGACGGAGGCGATGGGACCGCGAGCCCCTGCCCAGGACGGACGCCCCACGAGCCGCTCCGTGACCTTGGCCCAGGCCCTGTGGAGCCTAGCCAGGGAGGTGCGTTGTTCCCAGATCCAGCTGGCGTATCGGCAAACGATGTCGCAGGTGGCGCCGTAGATGGGGTCGTACTCGCGCGCCTTCTGCGTGGCTAAATACACCGTGACGCTCGATGCACCTGGCCGAGCCCCTGCAAGCCTGCCAGCCTCGGCCCTCAGCACCTGCAGCGCATCGTCGGTGAGCCCTGACACCCCAGCACCGTGCGCCGCACTCGGCATGAGGCCCGTCTTCCACAGGCAGGTAGCGCGCCTGCCCACTGCCCCTTTGAAAGCTGCCAACTTGCCGCGCCGCTCCTTGAGCCGCCGCACCCGCTTTGCCGTCTGGAGCCTAGCGATTCTGCGCCCGCCCAGATCGTGCCCCAGGTTGCGGGCCCAGCGCATCTTGGTCAGCTTGCGGGCCGCCGCGTGTCGGGCACACTCGCGAGCAGCCGCGTCCGATGAGACCAAGTAGCCCGACTTGGTGGGCTGCACGACAATGCCTCGCTCCTGGGCGCCCTCGCGGAACCTGGTGGTGGCCGCCCAAAGCACGCCCAGTTGCGAGAGCCGCCTCCCGCGCCACTGCAAGGTGACGTCGTCGATGAGGGCCCTCGGGGTGACGCCTGCATCTCGCACCTGCTCGAGCAGCCTGAACATGAGCAAGGTGACCATGGCACAGGCGTGAGTGCATCCTGCGAGCACGCCCTGATGTGACACGACCGCGTAGGACACCGAGCCGAAAGCTTGCAGCCGCCTCGGCTGCCTGTATAGCTCAATCAACATCCAGACCAACCGCAGCGGCATGCCCAGCAGCCGCGCCTCGATGAGTAGCCACTCGGGCTTAATCGTCTCAAAGAACTTCCAGGCGTCCAGCATGACGATTACGACGTGCTCGTCCAGGCAGTCCGATACCTCCGTCTCAAGGTTGAGGTCGAAGGCGGAGTCGGAGGAAGATCTGCCGCCGCCCATGCCCCAAATACTGGCATTGGGGTGCGCCGTCAGCCACGCCTTGGACGTCGAGGCACGAGCCCTCGACCACCATCGGATTAGCGAGTGCATCAGCGTGATCAGCCTGCAGCCGCCAGAGGCCTTGGGGATGCGGCACATAGCGTGCCACAGCCTTTCGCTGGGCCAAGCCCCCAGCGCCTCGCACTTCATGAAGAGCTGGCCGCAGGTGTAAACGCCGTCGTCCGTGAGAAAGGTGAGCGCGCGCATGCCGATCTGCGCTGGGCCGAGCGCCGTGGTGGTGGGGAAGCTGCAGGCGGCCCGCTGCAGCGCCTCCACGGTGAGGTCTTCGAGGTCGTCCCATTCGTCGAAGTCAGCTGGCCTTTCCAGCGCCTCGAGCTTGTGGCACGACCAGACGTCCTCCCAGGCCTTCATCTCCCGGTCGCAGATCAGGTGCTGGCTGGCGACCTGCTGCTGCGGGACGAAGGTCTGGGCGAGCCGTCCAGTGGTGAGCTCGGTGTGGGTGCCCTGCCATTGCGCCAGCACCTCCTGCATCGCCCGCAGCTTGGTGAAGCGGTGCGCCTTGCCAGCGCCGTTCCGCAGGCTGTCGTTGGCCCACTGGATCCAGCTCTGCTGCCTGACCTTGAGCGCGTCCGCGTGGGCGTCCTTGGCGAACTGGACGATGCGGCCCGCCTGCTCCAGGAAGTCGGTGTTGCCGATCACGCGAAAGCCCTGCTCGAAGAAGGACCTCACCCAATGCGGGAGCAGTGCCAGCGTCTTCTTGCTGTCCATAACCACGCGCCCATACTCCAAAGCCCTCGCGACGAAGTCCGCCAGCTCGTGGTACTGCTCAGGGACAAGGGAGCACTGCAGGCTGGCGGTTTGCAGCCTCCTGCTGGCCTTCGCGAGGAACGCGCTGACCCCCATGAAGTGACGCGCCCATCGGCCCGCGACCTTGGCCGCGATGACATCAGGCCCCAATCGGACACGCTGCCCTTGCGGCTTCCACTTGACTGGCGCCAGCTTGGTCGCAATGGGCCCCGCACGTCCTTCGAACCGCCTGCGCGCTTCGCCAACCTGGTCGTAGCGGTCCAACAGCTCCTGCTCCAAGGTGCTGACGACGGCGTCCCAGGCTGCTGGCAGCTCCTCGGCGCTGGTTGTGGCGCGCACCTGGGCCAAAGTGGGCGCCCAGTCCTCGACACCGCGGCTGCAGCCGATGGGCGGCACCGCTGGAATCGCCCTGGGGGCGATCGGGATCCTCACGCGCATGTCCAGGTCGGCGGCACGCAGCTCCATGTTGACAGGGAGGTGCGGGGAGGTGATGCCCAACTCATCCACTCTCGGAGCCGAGATGCGGCTGGCCAGGTTTGCACCGACCAGAAAGTAGTCCAGCACCGAGCCGCTGCCCGCCTGTGGGCGGCAGGCGTCGGCCGACGGCGCTAGCCAGAGGCCCCCCGCCTTTTCCAACTGCGCCAGGGGCAGGCAGCTGGGAGGCCCATTGAAGTCGCCGCCGACGATCCAATCGATGCCCGAGGCCGTGAGCTTCGTGAGGTAGCGAGTGAGCGCGCCGAAGATGCTTCGGTTCACGTCGTTCATGCCAGCGCTGTCGACCAGGTAGGCCGACACGAAGACAATGCCGCCACGGACTCCCCAGTGCACGTGGGCGGCCACCAGTCGCCCTGGCCACAGTGTCGCCGAGGGCAGCAGCGGCGGGGCCGTGACGGGGATGTTCTTGCGGGCCAAGACCGCGACGCCGCCCGTAGTGCCCTCCGCGGAGGTGGGGCCTGCCACTGCTGGCGCCCAGATGCCCGCGAACCCGTGATCCAGCACCTCGTGCTGCAGGTCGGCGAGCTTCGCCTCGTCCCGTCGGTGATGCTCCTGGACGAGAACGACGTGCGACTCGAGGGTCTCTAGGCACGGCGCCAATGAACCCCAGGAAGTCACGTTGCTGGTAGTGATAGTGCCTTTCGCCATCGCAAGTGTGCAGGACATCGCGATGATGAGCTTAGTAAGGATTGAAGCCCCTGACGGCCAGCTCCGTGGCGCGCGCCAGCATGGCGTCGCTGGTCTCCTCTGCTGGCCCTGGCGAGAACTCCGCCATGGTCTGCCGCAGCTTCTCGGGCTCCATCGCGGCGGGATCCCAGCGCGGCGCTGCGGCTGCAGGGGCGGCGCCGCCTGCAGTGCCTGCGCCATGCGCGGCGGCGGCGGCGTCGTCTCCCTCGACGGACGCTGCAGGGGTGCGAGGGGCGCTCGCTGCCTCCGCGGCGGCGGCCCGCTCGCGCTGCCGCCGCAGCATGAGTTCCTGGAGGGGCCCGCCGAGCGCCGGGGCCAGCCGCTGCGGCAAATCGCCCGCGGTCTGCATGGTGTCGTCGGGGTGAGCGGCCAGAGCACCGCTGAGAGCCTGCGCCAGGTCGCCGAGGGTGAGGCCGCCCGTGTTCTTGATGACGTCGTGCTCCGTGGACTGCCCAGGCGGACGATCCTCTGGCGCGACTGGGACCTGCTGCTGGAGTGCCGACTGCTCCGCCTGGAGGGCCACCTGCTGCGCCTTGAGCTCTCTGACACCATGCCGCTTGAGCTCCAGCTCGTCTTGCGCCTTCTTGACACGGTCCTCCGCCTCGCGCTCGGCCAGCTCCATCTTGCTGAGTTTGTCCGCCAGATTCTTCTGCCTGTGGGCCAGCGCCTGCACCCGCGCGTGGAGCGGCTTGGCGGCGAAGAGCCTGTCCTTGGCGGCGGCGAGCCTGCGCTTGAGATCCTCCCGCGGGCCCGTGGCCCAGTCGTGCTGCACGTCCTTGAGCGTGGCCAGGCCTGCCTCGCACACCTTGATCTCGCTCGCAGCCGAGGCGTCCTCGCCTGACTTGCCGTCGTCCACGTGCATGGCCGCGGCCCCGCCCTGGTCGGACTCCTGCGTACGAAGCTTCTTCCTGGCAGCGTCGAGCTCCGCCCGCATGGCCGCGAGCTCGCCCTCGAGCTTGCCCTCGGCCGTCCACGGGGCCCGCTTCTTGCCCTTGGCTGGGGCCCGCATCGAGGGCTCCTTCGGCGGCACAGGCCCGCCGTACACGTCCTTCTTGTGGAGCCTGCACCCTTGGCACTTGAGCGAGGTCCCGAAGTTGATGAGCGGCTTGCCGCGCTTCGTCGTACAGCTCCTGCAAGCCCAGTCCTGGCGTTCCTTTCGGCCGGCGCCAGCCATGGTGCTGCAGTCTGCACTTGGGATCGAGAAGGGGCTGTCGGGCTCAAGAGCCCTGGCACTGGCCGCGGACTAGCGGTATCCACTTGTTCCACTGTGGAACTAGGCATCTTGAGCCAAAATGGCTACGGAGAGGAGGAGGGGGAGGAGAAGGAAGAGGAGGAGGAGGAGGAGGCGGAGGAGGAGGGGGAGGAGAAGGAGGAGGAGAAGGAGGGGGGAGGAGAAGGAGGAGGAGGAGGAGGAGGGAGAGGAGGAGGAGGAGGAGGAGGAGGAGGAGGAGGAGGAGGAGGAGGAGGAGAAGGAGGGGGTGGAAGAGGAGGAGGAGGAGGAGGAGGGGAGGAGGAGGAGGAGGGAGAGGAGGAGGAGGAGGACGAGGAGGAGGAGGAGGAGAAGGAGGGGGAGGAAGAGGAGGAGGAGGAGGAGGAGGAGGAGGAGGAGGAGGAGGAGGAGGACCTCCCCATCCTCCCTTTTCCTCCGTCCTACATGTGGAGTGTTTTCTCTGGGCCGCGGCCTCCGTCGGCGCGCGGAGGCGGGGTCAGGGGGAGGGGGGGGGGCTTCTTAGAATTTGAACGCCCGACATGGTGCGCTTCGTGGATTTCGGACGCCAAAGGGGGGCGGCTTCTTCGAATTGGGAACGGGTGCGGTGCCCAACAGCTCGTGCCGTCCAAAACAGACAGACAACGTCCGCTGTTGGGCATGCGGGCCTTGGTATTCAATGAGCAACGTCCGCGGCGGCGCGGACAGCGAGTCCTGTTCCAAATGAACCAGGGGCTGCCGTTGGGCATCGTACCCGTTCTTTCCGTACCCACTTCGATCCTCCCGATCGCAGGAGGCTGCTTCTGAAGGGCGCTGGCCTTACGTCCCAGAGAGAAGGCCGGCGCCTGCTGAGAAGCAGGGGTTGGACGCCCGAGTTATCCGGGGTAACTCGGGTCCGGGGTAACTCGGGTTTGAGTTCCCGAAAAACGAACCCGAGTTATCCCTGACCCGAGTTATCCCCGATGATTCGGGGCTCTGAAGGGGTGCTTCTGAGAAATCTTCCCCCCCCCCTGCCCCACTCTGCGCGTGGCCGGGTCCAGGCGCTGCGACGAGGACGCCCAGACCCGACGTCGTCGAGGCGTCGTCGTCGTCGTCGTCGTCGTCGTCGGCGTCGTCGTCGTCGTCGTCGGCGTCGTCGTCGTCGTCGTCGTCGTCGTCGTCGTCGTCGTCGGCGTCGTCGTCGGCGTCGTCGTCGTCGTCGTCGCCGTGATCGTCGTCGTCGTCGTCGTCGTCGTCGTCGTCGTCGTCGTCGTCGTCGGCGTCGGCGTCGTCGTCGTCGGCGTCGTCGTCGTCGTCGTCGTCGTCGTCGTCGGCGTCGGCGTCGTCGTCGTCGGCGTCGGCGTCGTCGTCGTCGTCGTCGTCGTCGTCGGCGTCGTCGTCGTCGGCGTCGTCGTCGTCGGCGTCGTCGTCGTCGTCGTCGGCGTCGTCGTCGATTCGATTCGCGGGGCCATGAAGGCGACTCCAGGCGAGGCTACTCGTCGTCGTCGTCGTCGTCGGCGTCGGCGTCGTCGTCGTCGTCGTCGTCGTCGTCGTCGTCGTCGTCGTCGTCGTCGTCGTCGTCGGCGTCGTCGTCGTCGTCGTCGTCGTCGTCGTCGTCGTCGTCGTCGTCGTCGTCGTCGTCGCGTCGTCGTCGTCGTCGTCGTCGTCGGCGTCGTCGCGTCGTCGTCGTCGTCGTCGTCGTCGTCGTCGTCGTCGTCGTCGTTCGTCGTCGGCGTCGTCGCGTCGTCGTCGTCGGTCGTCGTCGTCGTCGTCGTCGTCGTCGGCGTCGGCCGTCGTCGTCGTCGTCGTCGTCGTCGTCGTCGGCGTCGTCGGCGTCGTCGTCGTCGTCGTCGTCGGCGTCGTCGTCGTCGTCGTCGTCGTCGGCGTCGTCGTCGTCGTCGTCGTCGTCGTCGGCGTCGGCGTCGTCGGTCGTCGTCCGTCGTCGTCGTCGTCGTCGTCGTGTCGTCGTCGTGTCGTCGTCGTCGTCGTCGGTCGGCGTCGGCGTCGTCGTCGTCGGCGTCGTCGTCGGCGTCGTCGTCGTCGGCGTCGGTCGTCGGCGTCGCGTCGGCGTCGTCGTCGTCGTCGTCGTCGTCGTCGTCGTCGTCGTCGTCGTCGTCGTCGTCGTCGTCGTCGTCGCGTCGGTCGTCGTCGTCGTCGTCGTCGTCGTCGTCGTCGTCGTCGGCGTCGGTCCGTCGGCGTCGTCGTGTCGTCGTCGTCGTCGTCGTCGTCGCGTCGTCGTCGGCGCGTCGTCGTCGTCGTCGTCGTCGGCGTCGGCGTCGTCGTTCGTCGTTCTCGTCGTCGTCGTCGTCGTCGTGTCGTCGTCGTCGTTTCGTCGTCGTCGTCGTCGTCGTCGTCGTCGTCGTCCCGTCGGTCGTCGTCGTCGTGTCGTCGTCGTCGTCGTCGTCGTCGTCGTCGTCGTCGTCGGCGTCGTCCGTCGTCGTCGTCGTCGGCGTCGGCGTCGTCGTCGGCGTCGTCGTCGTCGTCGTCGGCGTCGTCCGTCGTCGTCGTCGCTTGACCCCCGTCGGCGCGCCGCTGGGAGGAGGGGGGCCGGTCAGGCCGTCGGCGGCCCCCCCTGCGGCCGGCGCCGGAGAGGCCGCGCGCGGCCGCGGCCCCCGCCGCCGAGGCACGGCGCGCACGGCGAGGCAGGGCGACCTCCGCGCCCTCGCGCCGCCGCCCCCGGAGGGGGGGCGCCTCGCCAGCGCTCGGACGGCCATGCTCCGTGTTTTTTTGTCGGTTTCGTGCGTGGCTTTTTCGCCAAATGGTCAGGGATGCTCCTCGATGGTTCTCGCCGCGTCTCTGTGTTTTTTTCGGTTTCGTGCGTGGCTTTGTCGCCAAATGGTCAGGGATGCTCCTCGGTGGTTCTCGCCGAGAAGAAGACGCACGCGTCCGAGTGATGCCAGGCCTCTCCGACCCGGGCCGCGGTGCGCGGAGCGCGGTCCTCTCTGCTCGGGGGCGCGCCAAGATTTTGGATTCGCGGGTCGAGCGCGCACCTCTTCTTCGGTCGAAGCTGGGCGGGCCGCGCGAGGCTCGAATTGACAAATGTAAGGGGGGAGGAAGCAAATATGAAGGAAGGGGGGCGCGCAAGCATGGACTTGGCGATCCGGGGGCTTGGCGCGCGGTCGCCAGAGCCCTGGATCGGGGGAGGTGCCCTCCCCAAACATGCGACCGGTGCCGCCTCGCTGGGCGGCGGAGAGCCGCGGTTTCCAGTGGTTCATGGGACCCGTTGCTAATCCACGCCCCTTTGATCCATGCTTTCAGTCGGGCCTATCCCCCTACAGGGGGCTTTTGGACGAACAACAATTCCTCAAAGAATGCCCCAAAATACTCAAACATGGTCAAAGCATCGTCCCCACACTAATTTTTTGGCTATTCTTGAATATTCCTCCTGTAGAGGGACAGGCCCGACTGAATCCATGTTTGCGATCGCCTGATCTTCGCGCAGGAAGAGCACGCGCTGTCCCTGCGGGACGATCCCCCGCGAGGGCCCCTTCCGTGCGCGCTGTCCCCTGCCGGGGCTTCTTGGGTGCACGCTGTCCCCAAGGTGGGGGGCAGCGTGCGGCAGGCGGGCCAACGGCGTCACACCGCACGCCGACCTTCCAGCGCCGGTCGTAAGACGAAGGCATGCTGAGGGCAGATTTCCGGATGCAAACAACTCCGGAGTTTCTGGGAGCCCGCCGCGCCGCGGCCGGCTCCAGGGCGTTCTGGAACGTTCTGGGAGCGGCCGGGAGCCTTCTGGAACGAGCCGTTCGCGCTCTAGGCCTGCCTGCTCCTCCTCCGCGTCGATCGGAAACCTCCGAACACACATCTGGATACCCCGGGAAGCAGGCATTGACTTCCGAGAACCAATCAAAAAGCAGAGGAAACGCAAGAAGGCAGTCGAACACCTGTCTGGAGGGTCGCCGAAAGCCCAATCGGCCACCCTCGCTCTGCTCAAGGCGCCAAAAAAATATCACGGCGCTTGCAGCGGGGGGTCGAAACAGCCTGAGCCGAAATGGCTGCAGATAGACAAGGTCGAGCGGAGGGACAAGATGATGTCGGACAACCTCTGTCTCGAGATGTTCCCCCAAACGCTGCTACTGGTATCATAAGAAGTAAGACGGCAGAACATCCACCCACAATAATCACCCCGACACGCGAAGCCGTTCAGTAAACGCACCCAAAGAAGGAATCAAACAGGGCCCCCAGGGCCGTATAGTAAACGCCAATTATCGGGTCCGGGTGGTTTTCCCTTCCGAATCATGGCGGTCAGGGGGGTTCGCCTCTCTCTGAGCAGTTGGCTTTGAGTCGGGCATGTCCCCCAACGGGCAGATGTCCGACGAACACTAAAAACAAATACCCCAAACATCTTCAACAATGATCAAGCATAGTTCAAACAAATATCGTCCCCGGACTATTCTTCGAGTACGTTTGAACGCTCCCCCTCTAGAGGGGCATGCCCAACTTGCAAGACTGGCTGGGCCCAGCGGGGGCCGAAACCACCCCGCTCGTGGGCGCCCCGTGCGCTGGCCGGCCGGGGCCGCCGAGTCTTCACCCGGCGGCCGCCAGCGTGAGCCGGGGATTTCTCCAGGGGGCCGACGCCCTGGTGCCCCAGCGGGCATGGTGAGCCCTGCAGGGGGGTCTGCATCTCTGCAGGCGCACACGGGGGGCCCTGGCAGCCCCAGCGAGGCAGCTTGGAGGCCGGTTTGGGGCGACATCTCGCGGCGGCCGGGAGGATGGCCGAGGTGCGGGGCTCGAGAGGATGGTCGAGGTGCGGGGTTCGAGAAC
>CAUYUJ010005099.1:0-5000 GCA_963575745.1 Prorocentrum cordatum | reverse complement strand
CCCCGTTCCTCCTCGTCCTCCTCCTCCTCCTCCACACGCGCCCGTGCTTCAGCTCTGTGTGCCGACTCGGGGCGAAGTTATCCGTGCCACTATCTGCTGTGGACCCAGCAGGGTCTCAGAAGCCCACCTGGTCCTTCGCCCCCGACTCAATCTCGAACGCGCGCAGCGGGGATCCAGTGTAGAGCGCCCCGTCGCCCCACGCGAAACCCCTCAACCCGTCCTGGAAGAACGCCCCGATGATCGCCATCATGGTAAGCCGACCGTCCGCGATCCCCACCGCCAATTTGGACTGCTTCTCTGCGACGTCGCTGGACGTCAGCACCTTCCAGCCGAAGTCGACTGCTGCGGCAGCGGCGCCAGCGGACTGGCCCTGGGGCAGCGCGCAGAATGCGCCGCAAGCCACGATCTGCGCCCAGCCTGCCGCGGGAACCTTGAAGATAGCACCGAGCCTGTTCGGGATATCGGCGAACTTGAGGCCCGCGGATGGCGACATATACCCAGGCAGCTCGCCAGCAAGCTTCGGAATAATGTACCCCATGGTCGCCAACATGCTCGCGCGCCCGTGCTTCAACTCGGCCTGCCGACTCCGGGCGAAGTTATCCATGCCACTGTCTGCTGTGAACCCAGCGGGGTCCCAGAAACCCACCGGGTCCTGCACCCCCAGCTCACTCTCGAACGCGCGCAGCGGGGATCCAGTGTAGAGCGCCCAGTCGCCCCGCGCGGGACCCGTCAAACCGCCCTGGAAGAACGCTCCGATGATCGCAATCATGGCAAGGCGACCATTCGCGATCTCCGCCGCCATCTTGGATTGCTTCTCCGCGACGTCGCTGGACGCCAGCACCTTCCAGCCGAAGTCGCCTACTGCGGCAGCGGCGCAGCCAGAGTAAGCGGATGGCGACAGGTACCCAAACAGCTTGCCAGTAAGCTCCGGAGTCATGTGCCCCATGGTCGCCAACATGTTTACGCGCCCCTGCTTCACCTCAGTCTGCCGCCTCCGGGCGAACTTCTCCGCGCTACCATCTGCTGTGAACGCAGCGGGGCCCCAGAAGCCCGTCGGGTCCTGCACCCCCAGCTCACTCTCGAACGAGCGCAGCCGGGATCCAGCGTAGAGCGCCCCGCCGCTCCGCGCGGAGCCTGTCAAACCGCCCCGGAAGAACATCCCGATGATCGCCGCCATGAAAAGGCCAGCCTTCTCGACCGTCAACGCGACGACTGCGACGACGACGGCAACGACGCCGACGACCGCGACGACGATGACAAGCGCGACGATGACGACGACGACGGCGCCCAAGACCGAGAAGACGACGACGACGACAAAGACGATGGAGGGATGGACAGGGGAAGGAATGGCTCGGGGGAGAAGAGGACAGGAGAAGGGATGGACAGGAGAAGGAATGGCTCGGGGGATTGATGGGCATGAAGAGGGGTGGATGGGTGGAGGGATGGATGGCAGGGGGGAAGGGGGGCGGACCTGAAGACAGCGGGATCGGAGGATGGAGGGCTACAAAGAAAAACGGGCAGGAGGAAGGAGGGGCAGGAGGACAAAGGGATGAGAGGATGGAAACACAGGATGACGGAGTAACAGGACGAGGGAGGAGGCGGGGCCACCGTGGAACGAGGGAGGACGGGGGAATAGGACGAGGGAGGAAGAGGGACAAAGGGATGGGACGACGGAGACATAGGAGGACGGAGGAAAAAGGACGAGGGAGGAGGGCGGCAGGGAGGGCACCAGGGCTCTGCCACCGCCGCCGCAGCTGCGGGGGCAGCCGCGCCGGGCGCCCGGAGCCTCCACCACCGCCGCCGCGGCATGCGCGGCTCGCCCGCTGCGCGCCGCGGGGGCGCCGGAATTGATCTTCAGACGGCCTCCAAGATACAGCCGCCGTCTTGCCAAGAAGAACCTCAAGTTAGAGCGTGAGCAGGTTCCTCAACGCTGGCCCGAAGAAAGGCCTGGAGATGGGGGACCCGTCCAGAGCCAAAGGTGTTCTTTATTTCAACGTGTGCACTGTAACCCCTGCTCAATCAACTGCGTCGTGCGCAGCACCGCCTGGGTGACACGTGATGAAGCCAGCTTAATTTGGAAATTCAAACGGTTACCACTGACGGTTCACTTTAGTTCCCAGGCCAACGTGGTGACTTCCCATGGTGGACCACACAAAACTCACCACGCGCGGCCGCGCTCGCGCATGCGCGCGCCGCGCGCTGCTCCAATTGACTCACATGTGATGGCGCCCATCTTAACGTGGAGATACAATGGTCCACGGCCAAAGGCCAACTTTAGTTTCCCAGCCAGCAGGTCGCCTTGTAGATTGTGGGCAATACAGTAATCACCACGAGCGGCCGTGCGCGCGCACGCGTGTGGCACAATGGCCCAATTGACTGACTTGTGATTGGACCTTGTGAGATTGAGCTTGATTCGCCAACCACTAAGGGCACACTTTACTTGCCAAGCCAGCACGGCGAACTTCTACTGTGCGCAACACTGAACTCACCGCGCGCGCGGCGGCCCTGGCCCATTCTGCGTGGCAAAACGCACAGTGCGCGAGGGGCAAGGCCGCCGCGCGCGCGCGGCGGCCCTGGTCCCATTCTTGTGGGGGGAAAGCGCACAATGCGCGAGGGTCAAGGCCGCCGCGCGCGGCGGCCCTGGCCCATTCTGCGCGGGAAAACGCAAATTGCGCGAGGGGCAAGGCCGCCGCGCGCGCGGCGGCCCTGGCCCATTCTGCGTGGGATAACGCACAGTGCGCGAGGGGCAAGTCCGCCGCGCGCGCGGCGGCCCTGGCCCATTCTGCGTGGGAAAACGCACTGTGCGCGAGGGGCAAGGCCGCCGCGCGCAGCGGCCCTGGCCCATTCTGCGTGGGAAAGCGCATAGTGCGCGAGGGGCAAGGCCGCCGCGCGCGCGGCGGTTCTGGCACATTCTACGTGGGAAAGCGCACAGCGCGCGAGGGGCAAGGCCGCGCGCGCGCGGCGGCCCTGGCCCATCCTGCGTGGGACAATGCACAGTGCTCGAAGGGCACCCTGGCCCATTCTGTGTGGGAAAACGCACAGTGCGCGAGGGGCAAGGCCGCCGCGCGCGCGGCGGCCCTGGTCCATTCTGTGTCGGAAAACGCACAGTGCGCGAAGGGCAAGGCCGCCGCGCGAGCGGCGGCCCTGGCCCATTCTGCGTGGCAAAACGCACAGCGCGCGAGGGGCAAGGCCGCCGCGCGCGCGGCGGCCCTGGCCCATTCGGTGTGGGAAACCGCACAGTGCGCGAGGGGCAAGGCCGCCGCGCGCGCGGCGGCTCTGGCCCATTCTGTGTGGGAAAACGCACAGTGCGCGAAGGGCAAGGCCGCCGCGCGCGCGGCGGCCCTGGCCCATTCTGCGTGGGAAACCGCACAGCGCGCGGCGGCCCTGACATTCTGCATGGCAAAAGCGCGCAGTGCGCGAAGGGCAAGGCCGCCGCGCACGCGGCAGCCCTGGCCCATGCCGTGTTGGAAAACGCACAGTGCGCGATGGGGCAAGGCCGCCGCGCGCGGGCCCTGGCCCATCGCGTGGGAAAACGCGCACAGAGCGCGAGGGGCAAAGCCACCGCGCGCGCGGCGGCCAGGCCCATCCTTGTTGGAGAAGATACTGCGCGAGGGGCAAGGCCGCCGCGCGCGCGGCGGCCTTGCCCATTTCTGCGAAGGACCTCGCACAGCGCGCGGGGGGGAAGGCCGCCGCGCGCGCGGCGGCCCTGGCCCATTCTGTCTGGGGAAAACGCACAGTGCGCCAGGGGCAAGGCCGCCGCGCGCGCGGCGGCCATTGCCCATTCTGCGCGGGGAAACGCACAGTGCGCGAGGGGCAAGGCCGCCGCGTGCGCGGCGGCCCTGGTCCATTGTGTGTGGGAAAACGCACAGCGCGCGAGGGGGCAAGGCCGCCGCGCGCGCGGCGGCCCTGGCCCATTGTGCGTGGGAAAACGCACAGTGCGCGGTGGCCCTGGCCAATTCTTTGTAGGAAAACGCACAGTGCGCGAGGGGCAAGGCCCATTCTGCATGGGAAAACGCACAGTGCGCGAGGGGCTAGGCCGCCGCGCGCGCGGCGGCCCTGGCCCATTCTGTGGTTGGGAAAACGCACAGTGCGCAGGGACAAGGCCGCCGCGCGCGCGGCGGCCCTGGCCCATTCTGCGTGGGAAAACGCACAGTGCGCGAGGGGCAAGGCCGCCGCGTGCGCGGCGGCCCTGGCCCATTCTGTATGGGAAAGTGCACAGTGCGCGAGGGGCAAGGCCGCCGCGCGCGCGGCGGCCATGGCCCACTCTGCGCAGGAAAACGCACAGTGCGCGAGGGGCAAGGCCGCCACGCGCGCGGCGGCCCTAGCCCATCCTGTGCGTGGAAGCGCACAGTGCGCGAGGGCAAGGCCGCCGCGCGCGCCGGCGGCCATTGCCCATCCTGCGTGGGGAACGCACAGTGCGCGAGGGCAAAGGCCGCCCGCGCGCGCGGCGGACCCTGGCCCATTGTGTGTGGACACGCCCCGTGCGCGAAGGGGCAAAGGCCCAGCGCGCGCGCGGCGGCCCTGGCCCATTCTCGTAGGAAAGCGCATCCAGTGCGCGAGGGCAAGGCCCGCCGCGCGCGCGGCGGCCCCCCCCCCCTGGCCCATTGTGTGTGGAAAACGCACAGTGCGCAGCGGCAAGGCCGCCGCGCGCGCGGCGGCCCTGGCCCATTCTGCGCGGGAAAACGCACAGTGCGCGAGGGGCAAGGCCGCAGCGCGCGCGGCGGCCCTGGCCCATTGTGTGTGGGAAAACGCACAGTGCGCGAGGGGCAAGACCGCCGCGCGCGCGGTGGCCCTGGCCAATTCTGCGTGGGAAAACGCACAGTGCGCGAGGGGCAAGGCCGCCGCGCGCGCGGCGGCCCTGGCCCATTCTGCGTAGGAAGACGCACAGTGCGCGAGGGGCAATGCCGCCGCGCGCGCGGCGGCCCTGGCCCATTCTGCGTGGGAAAACGCACCGCGCGCGAGGGGCAAGGCCCCCGCGCGCGCGGCGGCCCTGGCCCATT
>CAUYUJ010005098.1:20000-59129 GCA_963575745.1 Prorocentrum cordatum | reverse complement strand
GCCTCCCAAAGGTCGTCGGCGCATACCCGCGCGCTGAACCCGCTGCAACCCCCAGCAGCCAATACCGTGAACTCGCCCCCTCGAGTGATGCTGTTCCGCGGGCCCCGCTTGACGTGGCCCTCGTCACCTCGCTTGGCATAGTCATCGCAAACGCGGCGTCGGCCAGTAGAGACTCGGCCTCGTCGAGCCCGCGGGGCCCGCCTCCGAGCCCGTCGGCTTCCAGGTCGAGGCGGGGCCGACCTCGGTCGGAGATGCCACCGACAGCGCGGCCCAGGACCTCGGCCGCTACGGCGATCAGAGGGGCGGGTCGCGCCGTCGAAGTGGCCGGCGGCCGCGCAGGGGGGGCCCAACCGGCCCCACCGCAGCCGACACCAGTCCCTGGGCCCAGGTCGGGGCAGCACGACCTGTTTACTGGTGCCCCACAGCGGCGGCGCGCCGAAGGCGACAGCACGGCCACTCCGCAGCGGGGCGGGCACCAGCGCCCAGCTGCCCAGCGTGAAATTCAGGGCCCCGACGCAGAGGGCACGGCTCCGCACCCACCTCTGCGCCGTTCAAACCTGGCGGGCCGAGGCGCTGGCAAGCGCCCCCTCCGAACGTCGGCGGACCCCCCTCCCCATGGGCAGGTGACCCGCTCTTCAAACACCGCGGCCTCGGCGGGCGCGGCTCTCGTGTCGGCGAATGCGTCCGCGCGCCCCGCGCGGGGGTGCCAGGGCTGGGCGCCCTCGGCTGGTGCCGGACGGACGCCGCGGGGGGGGGCGGCGGCGGCTCCGGGGCCACCAGCCCCCACAAGCAGCGCGCGATGCCCCACGGAGCTGTAGGTCGGGCAGAGGCGCAGGGCCGCCAGGGCCCGCGACGCGCAGCAGCGCGTCCGCAATCGCGTCGGCGGCTGCGCCCAGGTAGTCGAACCCGCACTTGCGCTGGAGCTGCTCCGCGGCGTCGATGTCAGTGCTCTGCAGGCGCCTCTTCCAGGGACTCCTTGGCCAGCGCCGCTGGGCTCGGCACGCGGCGGCGGGCCTCGTCGGCAACGCATGAGGGCGCGCAGGGCCCCCCGGTCCAGGACCCCGGACCCTGGCTGTCGGCTCCGCAGCAGGCCCATCAGGTCGTCGCTCCCCAGGGCCCCCAGCCCCTGGGGACGTCGACTTGGCACAGAGCGCCTGCCCCCGCCTCGCGGCGCCCCTCCTGGAGTAGCCTCGGCCCGGGGGGTCAGCGGTGCTGACGCACCTGGCCGATCCTCGTAGACCCGCCCTCTGCTAGGTCACCGGCGATGTTCGCCACGTCTGGGAAGATCACCAGCGCGTGCTCGAGGCGGCCCAGCCTCTTGTGCACCTGCAAGAGGTTGATCCCCGCCAGGCCCACGCCGCGGCCGTCCGCCGCCGCGCCCACGGAGGGCGCGATCGGCGCGACGAGCAGCGGGGCCCCGGCGGCGCGCGCTTCGGCCGCGAGGCGGCCGCTGGCGAGGGGGCTCACCTCGCGCGGGGCCCCCACGATCCAGTCGAGGGCGGGGCGCAGCCAGCCGCCCGCACCCGGCCGCGGGCGGCGGACGGCAGTCGGCGCGGCCCTGAAGGCGCAGCATACCATCTCGCCATCATGGCTCGCGACCAACGCAACGCAGCCATCGCCTTGCTCCGCCGCGAGGGGGCGGAGGTCGCTCAGCCGGGCGACCGACGCTCCAGGGCCCCAGCGGCGCAGCCCACGGGCTCGATCTCGCGTCGTTGGCCGCGCGCCGAATCCAGGAAAGGGGCTCGGGCGGGGGCGGCGGCGGCGCGTCGCGGGCCCAGCCCAGCGCGAGGGCGGCGCGGCCGGCGCAACGGCGGGCCCCAAAAGCAACAACGTACCCGAGGCGGTGGCAGCCAAACCACGAGCAGCGTCGCCCCCGACGCGCCGCGCGGTAGAAGTAGGCAGGGCCGTAGCACGAGCGTGCTTCCGGCGCCCCCCCCGGCCCCAGCACGCCCGACAGGTCGGCGCCCTCCGATTGGAGCAGCACGGCGCCCCGAGCAGCCCGATCCGGCACTTGCCCAGCGCCAGCTGCTGCAAGCGCCCGTCGCGGTCGTGGAAGATCAGTTCGGCGCGGCACCTGTGTTCTTCCCGATCCGACTCTGTCTCTGAGAGGTCGCCGCGCGCGGCGATCTCGGGGGGCGGGCGGCGGGAGGAGGGGCGCGTCTGCGCGAACAGCAGCACCAGCGGCAGCAGCGCGCGCCCAGGCGCCCTGCGCAGCCGCAGCTACCCACTAAGCAGCAACAGCCACAGGCCCCCAGCTGACGCCGAGAGGCTCCCAGCAGGCGGCAGGCAGCGCGGGTTGCCAGCCCACGCTGCTGGCCCCGACCCGCCCCTGGGTCGGCGCGCTGACCGAGCTCGGTGAGGACGCGGTTGCAGGTGCCGAGGTGCCGCACGTTCCCCAGACGGTCTCGCAGTCGCAGATGAATCCAGAGGCCCGAGCGGACGCTCCCGCACTCGATCCTCGTCTGACACGCGCGGCCTGGCCCTCAGAGGCGGCGTCAGCGGCTGGCCCCGAGCCGCCGGGCGGCAGCGGCGACCGCGGCACTCGAGCCAGGCCCGCAGAGGGCCGAAAACTGAGGCGTCGACCGGGATTGCGAAATCCAAGCATCCTCCGCCCCCAATCGAGACAAGCGGGCTTCCCAGCGTCACCAGCACGGAAATCCAGACAATCGGCGCGAACTCCCCGAAAGCGATGCCCCAAGCCTGGCGAGGGGGAGCCCCGAGGAGGCCAGCTGCCGGTTTGGCCGCGGCGGCGGCGATGCCCAGGCGGCGAGGCCCAGGCGGGCCCACAGCGCGGCGGGCCAGCTCCAAGCAGCGGCCGGCGGGGCCAGCGAGGCAACTGCGGGCGGCGGGGCCGCCGTCCTCCAGGTGGGCAGCCCGGCCGCGAGTCGGAACGGAGGCGCGGCACTAGGGCCCAGGGCGGACGGCGCCTCCATCTCCTTGAAGTCGTCTTCCTCATCGTCCTCGTTGTCGCCTTATCCTCGTCGTCCTCGGCGACGTCGTTGGCCGTGGCGTGTCTGTCGAGTCAGGCCGATGTCCTCGGCGGGGGGGGCCTGCTCCGCCTCGTAGTAGTACTCGTGGCACACGACGTACTCGTCGGTGACTCCTGGCGGCAGCGCTGCCGCGGGGAACGGTGGCGTCGCCTCTGGTGGCGGCGCCTCCCTGTGAAATTCTAACATCTGCTCGACTCCCCGAACGAGTTCAGCAGCTATCGGCCCCTCAAGACCCTCTAGCGTGGCCACCAAGGAGAGTACATCGTCGAGCCTCTTGAAAACAGTTGCGGCTAGATGATCGACGTCATCGTACGTGGCCCCTCTCCTCCGGGACCTCCTCGGCCCAGGCAAAGAAAGAGACTGCGTCCAGGTTGGGCGCCGCTGGCGCGGTGCGCGCCAGTGGCCCAACGGCATCCCACGCGGCGGCGGCGGGCGGCGGCTGGGCATCTGGCGCCGCGGGTCGTGGACACAGCGGCGAGTGCGTCCCGGTGGCGGCAGCCGCGCTCGCGCCTCAGCGCACTGCGGCGGCAAGCGCCGGAGCCGCGAGCCACGCGGCGACAGCCATGCCTGTGGCACCCCGCAGAGGGCCCTCTTCCCTTCGAAGAGGGAAGGGGGCTCGGCGCGTCGCCGAGCCAAAAAAACTGAATCGTGTCCCTCCCTCTTTCTCTGACCTCCCACCCTTCTAACCCTACGTTCCAAGCTGCCGCACCGAACTGCCAAGTCACGCATGGCAAGCATCGGGCCGCATCGGATCTCAGAGAATTGGCCCTCGGGGGGGCCTCGTCGACACGGCTGGACGCAGCTCGAAAACATGGTGTGTTTGGGCCCTGGGAGGGGTCCAGAGACCGATTCAGAGACCTACGTGATTTCGACGGGATTTCGTCCAGATTTCGTCCAAATGTGGACCGCATCCGACGAAATCCACAAGAACTCCCCAAAACCGGAGAGAATACGGGACACCTTCTGAGGCTCACGTGAAGAACCATACAAGTTCTTCGTCTCGGAGGCGGGCCCACAAGGGGAAGTGAGAAGGGGCGGGCCTTCTCAGCAGGCTTGGAAGGCCCCCGGCCGTCTGAGAAGTTTTCAGAGCCCTGACCGAAGACACAGAAAAAGGAGCGAGGGCTTCTGAGAAGCCACGCCGCCTTCTGAGAAAGCCTCCTCCTTCTCACTTCCCCCCCTCGCTCGCCCCCGCGATTCATTTCGGGTCATAACTCGGGCCTCTGGCGGCCGTTCGGGACGATCTGGGCACCCCTAGAACGCTCTCGGCGAGGCGCAGCTGCTGAAACGCATCCCGAGGCTGGAAAACTAGCGAGAACCAACGAGAACGCCCGACTACCTCGAAACTCGACCCCGAAACTTACCCCCAGGCTCGCCGCCGATCTTCGGCTCCAGGCAGTGAGGCGGGGCGGCGGCGGCGGCAGGGCCTCCGACGGACCGGCCATCGGGCTTCCCCGCGGCCGGCGGCTAGAAGCCTGGCCTGGCGCCGCAGGGGAAGGTGCAAAAAGGAGGCTCAAGACTCCATCACCTCCTCCTCCTCCTCCTCCTCCTCCTCCTCCTCCTCTTCCTCCTCCTCATCCTCCTCCTCCGCCTCCTCCTCCTCCTCCTCCTCCTGCTTCTCCCTCATCCATGTCCTCCGCATCTCCTCCTCATCCTCCTCCTCCTCCTCCTCCTCCTCCTCCTCCTCTCCTCCTCCTCTCCTCCTCCTCCTCCTCCCCCCTCTCCTCCTCCTCCTCCGCCTCCTCCTCCTCCTCCCTCCTCCTCCTCCTCCTCCTCCTCATCCTCCTCCATCTCCTCCTCCTCCTCCTGCTTCTCTCCTCCTCCTCCTCCTCCCCCTCCTCCCCCACCCTCCTCCTCCCCACCCTCCTCCTCCTCCTCCTCCTCTCCTCCTCCTCCTCCTCCTCCTCCTCCTCCTCCTCCCTCCTCCTCCTCCTCCTCCTCATCCTCTGCCTCATCCTCCTGCTTCTCATCCTCCTCCTCCCCTCCTCCTCCTCTCCTCCTCCTCCTCCTCCTCTCCCATCATCATCATCATCATCATCAGCATCATCATCATCATCATCATCATCATCATCATCATCATCATCTCATCATCATCAATCATCATCATCATCATCATCCATCATCATCATCATCATCATCATCATCATCATCATCATCATCATCATCATCATCATCATCATCAGCATCATCATCATCTCATCATCATCATCATCATCATCATCACATCATCATATCATCATCAGCATCATCATCGTCATCATCATCATCATCAGCATCATCATCATCATCATCATCAGCAGCATCATCAGAAACATCATCATCATCATCATCATCATCATCATCATCATCATCATCATCATCATCAAAATCAGCATCAGCATCAGCATCAGCATCATCATCATCAACGTAATCATCAGCATCATCGTCGTCGTCATCATCATCATCATCATCAGCATCATCAGCATCAGTATCATCATCATCATCATCATCATCATCATCATCATCATCATCATCATCATCATCATCGCCATCGTCATCGCCATCGTCATCGTCAGCATCATCATCAACATCATCATCAGTATCATCATCATCATCATCATCATCATCATCATCAGCATCATCATCGTCATCATCATCATCATCAGCAGCATCATCATCATCATCAGCATCAGCATCATCATCAGCATCATCATCATCATCATCAGCAGCAGCATCATCACCACCACCACCATCATCATCATCATCAGCATCATCATCATCAGCATCATCATCAGCATCATCATCATCAGCATCATCATCATCGTCATCATCAGCATCATCAGCATCAGTATCATCATCAGAATCGTCACAAACATCACCATTATCATCATCATCATCATCAGCAGCATCATCATCATCATCTTCATCATCATCATCATCATCATCATCATCATCAGCATCAGCATCATCATCATCAGCTTCATCATCAGCATCATCATCGTCATCATCAGCATCATCATCATCATCATAGTCATCATCATCAGTAGCAAAATCATCATCAGCATCAGTATCATTATCATCATCATCATAACCATCAGCATCATCAGCATCAGCATCACAACATCAGAATCAGCATTACCGTCATCATTATCATCAGAATTATCAGAATCATCATCAGTAGCATCGTCGTCATAATCATCATCACCATCATCAGCAGCAGCATCAGCATCACCACCACCACCGCCACCAGCATCATCATCAGCATCAGCATCACCATCAGCATCAGCATCAGCATCAGCATCATCGTTATCATCATCAATGTAATCATCAGCACATCACCATCAGCATCACCTTCATCATTAGCATCAGCAACACTATCATCATTATTATCATCATCAGCATAATCAGCAACAGCATCATCATCATCAGCAGCATCATCATCATCGTCGTCGTCATCACCATCAGCATCATCAGCAGCAGCATCATTCTCAGCATCATCATCATCATCATCATCAGCATCATCATCATTATCATCATCATCAGCAGCATCAGCATCAGCACCGCCCTCCTCCTCCTCCTCCTCCTCCGCCTGCTCCTCCTCATTCTTCTCCTCCTCCTGCTCCTCCCCCTCCCCCTCCTCCTCCTCCTCCTCCTCCTCCTCCTCCTCCTCCTCCTACTCCAATCCTTTTCCGTATGAATAACGTCCCCCTGTCGCACACCGAGGCCAGTCGAAAGGGCGGGCTAGGCGTTTCGCCTGAGACTTCCTCACCATGTATGACCCTAAGGCTAAAAAATGGCAACAGTTTCACAGATGAAGAACGGGTCGTTTTCAAAATGGGGCTCTCGCCTTAGCGCCGCGCACATTCGTTCTTAAAACTTTACCATAGCTTCACAGATTGAGGGCAAATCGTTTCTCGCCTTAGCACCGCGCAGATTCGTGGGTTTCACGGATTGAGGGCGGGTCGTTTTCAACATGTGGCTCTCGCCTTAGCGCCGCGCACATTCCTCTGTAAAAATTGCACGAGGTTCACGAATTGAAAGCGGGTCGTTTTCAAAATGTGGCTCTCGCCTTAGCGCCGCGCACAATCGTTATCTAAATTCGCACAAGTTTCACGGATTGAGGGCGGTTCGTTTTCAAAATGTGGCTCTCGCCTTAGCGCAGTGTACATTCCTTCTTACACATTGCAAAACTGTCACGGGTTCCCCTGGTCAACGTACCAAGAATGGTGTTTTGGAAAGATTCTGAATTGCGAGGGTCAACAGTAATTTTGATTCGCGGCGCTGAAGTCCCAGGAATGGCGTTTTGGCACGATTCTGGATCGTCAAGACGCAGCAGTCAGGTTGATCCGTGGCGTTGGAGTCCAAATACTCATAATGTGGCACGTTTCAGACTCTTCAAACGATTGTCTTCCAACGAAACAGTTCCCTCAGTGGAAATGAACCGTTGTAGAGGCCTCTGAAGAGGGAGTTCGGAAGAAGAGTTTACTCCTACCTCGCTGATGGCTCTTGGGTTTACACTGGCCCTCCTGCTTCTCCTCCACCTACTCCTCCTCCTCCTCCTCCACCTCCTCCTCCTCCGCCTCCCCGTCGCTCCTCCTCCTCCACCTCCTCCTCCTCCTCCTCCTCATCATCCCCCCTCCTCCTCCTCCTCCTCCTCCTCCTCCTCCTCCTCCTCCTCGTCCTCCTCCTCCTCCTCCCCCTCTCCTCCTCCGCCTCCTCCTCCTCCTCCTCCTCCCCTCCTCCCCCTCCTCCGCCTCCTCCTAGTCCTCCTTCTCCCTCCTCCTCCTCCACCTCCTCCTCCTCCTCCTCCGCCTCCTCCTCCTCCACCCTCCTCCTCCTCCTCCTCCTCCTCCTCCTCCCTCCTCCTCCTCCTCCCTCCTCCGCCTCCTCCTCCTCGTCATCCTCCTCCTTCCGCCTCATCCTCCTCTTCCTCTTCTTCTTCCTCCTCCTCCTCCTCCTCCTCCTCCTCCTCCTCCTCCTCCCTTCCCTCCCTCCCTCCCTCCCTCCCTCCCTCCTCTTCCTCTCCCTCCCTCCCTCCCTCCCTCCCTCCCTCCCTCCTTTCCTCCCTCCTGCCTCCTCATCCTCCCCCTGAATCTACGCTGCATCAACGCAAGCCTGCGAGAACCACCGCGTCTCAGCGGGGGTGCTGAAAACTGCATGATGATACACGCGCGCGCGTGTACACAGGCTGATGATACGAGCACAAGCAAGGCGTGCACAACAGAAGCTAGACGGGCAAACAAGACGGGAAACAATTGAAAGCGGCATGGTTTCTCAACGCACCCACGGCCTCACCGCAAGCCTCTCCCCCATCCTTCTGTTGATGGGATTGGGCGACAGGCTGCCCGCCTACACGGCTGCCCCAGCGGGTACAGACTCTGGGGCCCAGGTACCCTTGCTCCTGATGTTCGAGTATCCTCATCAAGCATCTTGGTTAGGTCAGTGCTCTCACTGAGGGACTTGTGAAAAGTGGTCTGGGCAGTAACCTCACCGAGGGTCAGTTACTTTGACCTCCATACCCGCCCAAACGCTACTATCAGCCGCCTCCACCTCCTCCTTCTCCGCGGATCCCGGCCAGTGATGCGCCAGATTTAGGGCGGAGGTCACGACATCCTCCTGCTTCTTCCCCTCCTCCTCCTCCTCATCCTCCTCCTCCTCTTCCACCTCCTGCTCCTTCTCCTCCTCCTCTTCCTCATCCTCCTCCTCCCGTAGCCATTTTGGCTCAAGGGGCCCGCTCCTGAACTTCCCAACCTCGCTCAAGCAGCAGCAGGTGCATGCGAGGCGCGCGTACCCCATCCTCCTGCCAGGCAGTCTTGTTTGAGGTCCTCCTCCACAGAGTTTTGTTCCTGCCATGGCATCCGAAGGTCGTGCGTACCACCAGTGCAGCGGTCCGCGCTGCCAAGGATGGATCTGGGCCAATCGTCGGGCCAAACTTTGCGGGGAATGTGGTCATAGCTTCAGTCTTGAGGTTAAATTTGCACAGCCCACTCCCGGTCGGCCCCGCCCGCAAGCGACTGCCAAATCTCAGCCCTGCCCCCACAACAGATCCGGCCGCTGGGGCAGGCGTGCACTCAGTCCCCCTCCTCCCCCTGGCGTGGGGGGTGGAGATCGCCAGGCCCAAGGAGCAGCCTCAGGACCCCCTGGAGTACGCGGCACTGGCGCCGCCGGCAGTCAGCACCAGCAGCAGCAGCAGCAGCAGCAGCAGCAGCAGCAGCCGCCCGACCCCGTCAGTTTTGCTCAGGAGCACCTCAGCTTCCACAGACCGTCGGGCCTCGACCTAGAGCATCCTCTGGTCAAGACGGCTACCCAGGAGCTTCAGCAAGCAAAGCGCTCAGCATTGTCTTCTCGCAGTTTTCAGGACCAGCTCAAAAGCTTGGCCGACCAGCTGGATGCGCAGAAAAAGAAATTACAGATCACCCGTTCCGCCAACAACACGATGATGGACAGCGTTGCACAGCTCTTGGACCAGCACTCCAAAGGGGGGACAAGAGATCCAAATGTACGACGGAGAAGTCAAGACCCTTGAGGCCCAGTTGGCAGTCACTCGGAATGCAGCTGTCGCAGAGCAGTCAGTGCAAGCCTGGGTCCTCAGCTTTGTCCAATCTCACCTCCCCAGCCTTCCTGGCTATCAGCCCTCCCCCCAACTCCAGGGCCTCATGGAGGGGCTGGTCAAGGAACTTGAGCAGGTTAGGCAGCTCCAGCAAAACGCCGCGACAGCAGCAGCAGCAGCAGCAGCAGCAGCAGCAGCAGCAGCAGCAGCAGCAGGAGGGGCACCCGCGGCGGCGGCGGCAGCGGCAGCGCCTCCGTACCTCCGCGAACGTCCCTCCGCCCGGCGCGAGCGCAGCGGGAGCGGCAGTGGGAGCAGATGGGGAAGCGGAGGCTGGAGGAGGAGGAGGAGGAGGAGGAGGAGGAGGAGGAGGAGGAGGAGGAGGAGGAGGAGGAGGAGCGGCAGCAGGAGCAGGAGCGGGAGGAGGTGGCCCACCTCCGCAGCTGCCTCGGCAACAGCCTACACAGCAACAGCAAGCTCCAGGCCAGGCAGGTGGCGATTCACCTCCCGATAAAACAGAAGAGTTGGCAGATCTCATGGATCAAATTGGCCAGCCCAACAAGCGAAGCTTGGCGGCGCACCTTAATGCCTTGGTCTCTAACCTGGAGGCCAGCCCGAACCCTGCCCAGGAGACAATCCCCAAGCGCCTGAAGACCCACCAGGAGGCACTCGGCAATCCCAGGCAAGATGGGTTACATCCTCAGGGTGGCGACTATAAACGGTAGTTGTTGGAGAGCCTTGAAAGATTTTGTCGCTTCGCCTTTCTCAGCCTCGTCCAGCGTCATTCTCGCTCAAGAAGTTCGCCTCTGTCGACCAGAGGCTATTAGCACGGCAACATCATGGGCCAGCTCAGTGGGTTGGCATGCTGTCATTACACCAGCGACTGTGTCCGAGTGCGGCAGGCCTTCAGAGGGCACGGCCAGCTTGATTCGAGCCGGCTTCGACTACGGTATTCAGCCTATTCCTGTTCCTCACCTCGGCAGTCCTCATCTTCTGAGTGCAGTCGCCTTGGAAGCACCAGGGCTTGGTCAGGTTGCAGTGGTGTCTATTTACCTCTACGACTACGAGGGGATGTCTCAGCGAAACGCCCAGTTGCTAGCAGCAGCGGGAGAGCTGCAGCAGCGATGCCAGATGCCGCTGCTAGTTGCAGGTAATTTCAATCTCACTCCCACTAGGTTGCTTCTGTCCGACTGTACGACCCGAGCCACGGTCAGACTCCATAGCGCTAGGAAGCCCACTCACATCGCCAAGAGGAGTATATCTGTCTTAGATTATTTCCTCGTCTCTGAGTCCATGGACGAGCGAGTGCAGAGCATTGAAATGTTGGATTTCCCTATGACCTCGAACCGGGTGGTGCAGCTGGAGTTGACTAGCGGTCAGTACTTCGTCCCAGACTTGCAACGGCCTCAGCAGATTCCCAAGTCACTCCCCAATGGTCCCCGGCTTCTGGAGCTACCCTGGACAGCAGCAGCAGCACCAGCGCTGAAGCAGGCGGAGGAGATCTTTTTCTTGGAGGACGGGTCGCCTTCCGCGCACCGTCCTTCGGTCGAGCAGGCAGTCTTGGCTGCGGCCTTATGAGGCCATGGTCCGGGACACGGAGAGGTCTCTGGCCCAGGACACGGACACACAGCTCGGGCTTCCGTCGCTGTGAGGGCTCCCACCCAGGATCAAATGGCTACAGCCGGATCTGGGACAGAAGAGCACCCTTCAAGAACACAAGACCCTCTGCCGGCCAAAACACACAGAACGTCCGAGGGTTGCTTCCCCAGGATGCACAAGACCATCCAACAAGCACGAAGATCTCCAGGGTACCCTCCCCGAAACGACCTCGATCTTGTACCTCGTTCCCACTGTACCAGCTACCACGGTCCAGAAACAACACCAGAAATCCTGGGTTCGGGGCTCGCCGGCCAAGCCGCTGATCTGGCTCCGAGGCAGAGTTCAAGACACTCGCGCACGGTTTTCGGAGCAACCCTGGACTGGCCCAGGGGTGCACGAAAATGAGGTCCAGTGGGCCCTGGAGGAGGTGCAAGATCCGCCCCAGCAGTTCAGCAGCTGAGGCAGTCTTCAGCAGTTTCTCGATTCGTATCGTAACGTCCTCATGGCTGTCGGCATCGATGCGCAGGCTGACAACCTGAATCCTGATCTAATTGATCGCATGCTCGCAGACTTCTTGGAGGAGCTGGAGGATAGCATCAGCAAGGAGGAGAGGCAGAGCATGGTAGACAGCAGCAAGCAGTGGAGGGACGGACTGGGTCGCCACGGCGATACAAGGAGGGGCAGGTAAAGCGCACGCCTACTCCCGCTCCCCCACCCCATAGCGGCCACAGGCCGCCAAACACGGAGGGAGGTGGTCGGGGAGGCCCAGTCACATGTTGCAGGCCGAAGCGGGTCGGCTGCAGGAGCTCTGGCGGTCCCAGTCGCACGAGGGCCCATGTTCGAGGGGGAGTCGAAAAATGAAGTCCTCGACAGTTTAACTCCCCAGCAGATCAAAACCGCAGCCCGCACCTTCCCCAAGCGCACCGGCATGATTTGAGATGGCTTCCACCCCGCTCATTGCACCATGATTAGTGACGAAGGCCTGCAGATTGTGGCATCTCTTTCCGCCCTGGTCGAATCGCTTGGCACGCTCCCTTCTGTTCTCAGAGCTGTCCTGACTGTCCTCATCCCCAAACGTAAGAGTGTCGGGGACAAGACGCAGAACCGAGGAATCGGCATGTTCCCCGGCCCCGATAGACTGTGGGCCCGCGCCAGACAGCACGTGGCCGCAGAAAGGGAGAGGGGCCATCGCTGGCCCTTCTTGTTGCTCACGGTCCTGCATGCCATGACGGACGCCGCCCAAGATTTGAGGGATCTGAGCGTCGACAACTTGAAGTGCAGCATCGCTAACCACAAGTCTGTCCTCTTTGCGTCGTCGGACACGCTGAAGCAGAAGTTAGCTAAAGCCTTGGGGCCCCAAGTAGGCCAGCCAGGAGCTTCGGTCCCAAATATTGGCTTTGATTATGTTGTTGGCCAGAAGCGCAATATGAACAAGCACCCGCCCAAGGCCATGTAGCGGCACAAAAACCTTCGCAGAACACTAGGTAGACTCACGTCGCTCAGAGCATGGGGAGCCAACATCAGCAAGCTGTATGCAGGAGGACTCCAGCAGGCAGCGTACTTCGCCACGGAGGTTTTAGGAGCTGATGACAATGAAGTGAGGGACATTACATCCACGATTCTTAAGGCCGCGGGCCGGCGATGCTCCACTAGATCTCGTTCCCTCAGCCTACTCCTCCTCAACGATCCCACTTGGAGGGTGGGAGTTGGCCCGTGGTTAACCTGGGCCAAAACCGAGGTGCCACTGCACGAGACGGAGGAATCACCCTGCCCCAATTTAGGAATGTAGTTGCCCCCATTTCAGCTGCTCCCCCCAAGAGGTGGTTGGACTCCAGAGGCCCCTTCGGAGTGTGCCTTCTCTCGCTCAACAGAATTTGGTTGGAAGGTCGTCAGTGCGTTCGAGTTTTCGGACAGGGATGGCTCAGTCCTCCCCCTCACCTCGGTCTCGCCCGCCTTCCTTTCCGCCGCGCGGCAGAAGTCATGGCGGGACAGGCTGGTGGAGCAAGCGAGCGAGCGACTGGGGCGGGTGGAGGACAAGGTTTGCGTTTCTGCTGCCCTCAGTGTCTTCAACTCCCCTTCTCGTACCCCCCGGGAACGTTATGTCCTCCTCGCCTTCCTCTCCCAGAGTATATGGACCAAGCTTGGTTTTCGAGAAGCGGGGTATGAGGTGGACTGCAAATGCCCGTGTGGGCTCGAGAATGCGACCTTGTGGGCGTTGGACCCGAACATCACTCTAGCCCAAGCCCTGCAGGGCAACTTGTACCTAGACGGATCGTGCTTGAAAGTACTAAGTGTTATCGCCGAGCGCGATAAGCTGTTGTATTCAGTGACCCTGCCACGGGTGAAGCCATCAATGTGTTAGCGGGTCCTGTTGGTAGAGCATTGCCTCAGACCTCACCCGCGGCAGATTTCTTAGCAGCATACGCCCAGGTCTGTCCCCTAAAAGTGTTTATTCCAGCCTTAAGTTGCTCGTTGAAGGTTGCGCCGACTGGAGTCGGCGCATCGACCTGATTAAAATCAAGTCGCATCAGAAGCTCTCCGAATTAGAGCCCCACACACAGAAAAATGGCGGCATGCTTCGAGAAACGCCGAGGCCGATCGGTGGGCGAAGTGGGCGGCCAACGAGCTGTTGCAACCCTCTCCTGCCGACAGTCAACAGACAGAATCGCGATTCAAGTTGTTGTAGAGACTTCTATGCTATGCTTGCAAGGTCTTGCCAAAGTGGTCTCCTTTTGCTTCCAAGCCTGGGGGCAAAGCATTGGCCAAGCCTAAGAAGTCAAATAATCCCCCTGTCGGGGCTGCATCTGCCCCTGGTTCCAATCTTGTGCCCCCTCCTCCCCGCCCCCCAGTGGTGTCATGGGGTCGTTTGGTGCATGATTGGACTTGGAGCCTGGGGGGATGAGTGTGTAAGCTGTACAAGACGAGGGCGCTTTCTGAGGCGAGGAAAGAAGGCAGGCTCAACGAGAAGTGCACTAGCAACTCCCCTCCTAAATCTCTCGCTGCTGACAGTCACGGCCACACGCTGGTGGTGGCCGATTTGAGACAGGCGAGAGTTTCATTATAGCTTGTCAGGCTTGTGGAGCTTATGCGGTCTCGAATCCACGGAATTTGCGCAGCTTGTCACAGGCGTTTTTCGGACGCCCCGAAGCGTGGATCCAAGTATGCATGGGATGAGATTTGTCAAGGAAGGTACCCCAAGAAGCCCATGGTGCAGCTTCGCCCCTTCATCCCACTGGCCCAGCTCCTGGCAAATTCAGCCCAGGAGCAGCAGGAGCAGGAGAGGGAGGAGGGTAGGTAGGGCTGGAGCGGGGAGCGTGCGCGGGAGGGAGAGAAACCCCCCCCGATCTCGCCAACCAGATCTTCCAGGCGCGCCCCGCGCCTCCGCGCCGCCACGCGTTTGCAACCAAGACGGCAGAACCCCCATTTCCGGATGCGTGCTGGTCATCCTCTTCCTCCTCCTCGCCGAACTGGCCATCGGTGGACCCAGCTTTCCCAGGGGGGGCCGGGGGGGCATCTAGAGCACCCTTCACGAGGGCCAGGTGGCCCCCAAGGGGGCTGAAATGGCTCGGGAAGCTGGGACCCCTGGGGACAGGCTGGCACCCTCCGATTGATTCCCAGACCTATACTGGGGGGCGCCTTGACCAGAATCTAAGCGGGAATCCAGCCGCTGCGACTAGAAGCCTCCTAGGGCCCAGAAACGCCCCAAAGCCTCGATCCTCCTCGACGCCGTTGGACTTGGCCTTGGCACTGGCAACCGCCAAACTTAAGGCGCGGTCAGGCCCGCGCGACTCTGCTGGCCAAGTCCCAGCAGCCAAAGAGGCGGCACGACAGTCGTGACAGTGGCGGCATGGCGGTGAAAAGGGAAGGCTCCCCGCCCGAGGGAGCAAGCATGGGCGAGGAAGCGCGGAAGGAGAGGAGAGAGGAGTGAGAGCAACCGATGGCGATCGGGTGCCTGGAACGCCGAGCGAACATGGAAACGCTTACATGAGCCGATCCGCGCTCTGGCCTCATCCCTTGTTGCTCCTTACCTCCTCCATCCCTTTTCCTTATGGCTAACTCCTCCCTGTCGCACCCGCAGACGTGTCGGTAGGGCGGCCCAGACGTTTCGCCTCAGACTTCCTCACAATATGGAATCCTGAAGCTCGAGCTTCGCGACAGTTCCAAGGATGCAGCATAACCGGCTCTCACAATGGAGCTCTCGTCTGAGCGCCGCGCACACTCGTCATAACAGCTGGTACAGCTGCATGGACGGAGCACGTGTCGTTTCCGAAATCGGTTCGCCTTGGCACCGCGCGCCTTCGCCTCAAAGATTCCGGCGGTTGCGAGGGTGGAGCACCAGTCGTTTCCCAAATGGGTCGGGTCGAGCGAAAGGGGGGGATAGCAAAGGGGGGGTTTGAGAATCAGCTCACGTAGCTGATTTTCCTGGCGCCTCCCGGCGCTGGAGGCGGCCATGTATCGAGGAATGGGCCCCTCGGTGAGGCCGAAACCAGCTACATGCAGCAAATTTCGTAACCCCCCCTTTCCCAAACCCCCCCTTTCGCCCGACCCGAAAATGGGGCTCTCGCCTTCGCGCCGCACCCGTTCGTGCTGAAGCAGCGCACCATTTATACAGGGATGGAGACTGGGCTCTCGCCTCGGCGCCGCGCACATGCCTCGTAACAGCTCTCGACACTCACGGGCAAGGACGACGAGTTCGGCTTTTCAATTCTCAAACTGGGGATCTCGCTTGAGTCGTCCACGCGTTGTGATCTCAGAGACATCAGCATATGGAAGGCGGCTTGTATCAAGATAGGGGCCTCGGTTGAGACTTGACCGAGGCTCCCGGCCAGAAGTGTACACGCGTAAAGCAGCCACACGGCAGGGGGGGCATTTCCTTTCTCAAACAAGGGGGATATAGCTGGACAACATCTGTTTTCTCAGTGGATTTCCATATTCGCATTTACGCGCTAGCAAGATACAAAGCAGTTCCTTTTCGACATGGGGCTCTCGCCCATATGCCAGGCCCATACGGTGCTCATCTTTCAAGTGGTGGTTTCTTGCAGTGGACGGGAAATCGTGGACGACTTGTGAGGAAGGGACTTTGGACGGGAGGGATGGAGTTTACTCTGGACTTCCTCCTCCTCGCTCGAACGAAATATACCCTTGCGCGCAATTTGTCGAAGAACACTCGAGCGCACGTCACTCCACGTTTCGGTGACTTCAAGGTGTTTTGGGAGCTGTGGCCAGATTCGGTAGTTCATGGGAGGCGCTAAAAGCTCCAGGGTGGTCTCCAGGGGGAGAAGGAAAGAAGGGAAGGCAACAGGAGGTTCCACCTGGCTCCGAGGGTTGAGGAAAGAGGTAGGAGGGAGAAGGGAAGAGGGACGGGATTGAAGGTGGTCAGCCGGTCAGCCGTGTTTATGGCATTCCAAAATACAATGGGGTGATTATCGGAAGAGGAAGGAGGAAGGAGGACAGTGGAGGGAGGGAGGAGTGTGAAGGGAAGGCGGTGGACGGCCGATAGTTCCGCAGATGGGCCTCGCTTCCGATTCAGAAATGAGTGTGGGCCTGCTGGGGGGGGGGCACTTCAGAACCAATTGCACGGGGCAGTAGTCGACGCCATCAGAAGCTCAACCTGTGGAACCGTTCCGAACACAACATGGTGCCACTGAGATGAGTTGTTTGCTCTTTGGCACCACACTGGGCAGATATCCGAACATGACAACAACGAACTTCAAAAGGATGGGCGCATCAGGGGCGGCGTGCCGAGAGGAGCCCGCTAAATGGACAATTTCGATTTGTCGGCCGCCATGGTGCAACTTCACCTGCAGCCTGAGCCAAAACGAAGCACATGATAACGGGCAAACAGCACGAGTAACCTGTACGACCACTCGGGCGAACCACTCCGCCTTGCTGACATGTGTAACGTTATGTGTCCAGCAGAAATGTGTACGTACTTTCGCACAAACATGTACGTCTACGCATGTAGATATAAACACCCATACATACATATGGATATGCACACGTATACCAATGCGTGTGATAACCAAAAACGGTTGCTTACTAACATAAATGAGTGGGTTGCACAAGACAATATGACATTCACCTGCTGGCAACCTCGGCGAAGGCAGACAAACATCAACAGAAGGGCAAAACGCCTTCCTGTCGCACGCAAGCTCAATAAACGGTGTACACATGCATACATACAGACAGACGGACAGACAGCCGGACAGCCAGACAGACACACACACAGAGACAGACGGACTGACAAACAAACATGCATGCATGCACACATACAACATTACATGCCGACCGACGTGTCAGCATCCATACAAACATACATACATACATACGTACATACATACATACATACATACATACATACATACATACGTACATACATACATACATACATACATACATACATACATACATACCTTCATACATAAATATACATACATACGTACATACGCACATACGTACATACGTACATGCATACGTACATACGTACATACGTACACACGTACGTACGTGCATACGTACATACATACATACATACTTTACATTACATTACATTACATTACATTACATTACATTACATGGCATGACATGACATGACATGACATGGCATGACATAACATTACATGCATTACATTACAATACATTACATTACATTACATTACACTACATTACTACACATTACATTACATTACAGTACACTACAATACATTACATTACCATATGATATATTACATTACATACATACATACATACATACATACATACATACATACATACATACATACATACATACATACATACATACATACATACATACTTATATACCTACCTACCTATCTACCTACCTACATACATACATACATACATACATGCATGCATGCATGCATACATACATACATACATACACGGTTACAAACCTGCCTTCATATATACATCGATGAACTCTACAAGCGGTGCGTTCGCGGGAAGTTGTGAAGAATGATGTGACGGTGGTTCCCCTTTTTCTGGGTGGGGGTGCCGGGGGCCCTGTACACAGGGCACATGCCACCCCCCGGGAACTTGATGCCCCAGGGTGGTTGTGGGCGCGTTATTCAAAAACGGCCGAACTCCTGAGATCAAGAGGCCACAAACGTCGGACAAGGACGGAGATATACCTTCGTGTCGGCGCACGGGGCCTATCCTCGATGAGTCCTGGTAGCGGTGCGATAGCGGTAACATGGGGAAGAATGAGGTGAAGGTGATTCCCCTTGCGTGGATGGCGGTGCCAGGGCTCCTGCAACTTCATGCCCCCTCTCTGCGATGGGAGTGATGCATCCGCACAGCGGATGGGGGTGAGATACGAGCCCGGAAATGAGAGGCGGATGACGGGGGCCTCCACCAAGGACACTGCAAGCGTCGGGGTGCCCGCCCCTTTCTCCCCCCGCCCTGCTTCCAATCTGTTGCACGATACGTTCACCCGTGCACGCCGCTCGCTCACGCACGGACGCCGAGAGGCGAGGCCTCGAAGCCCTGCCCAGCCCCCACAGGGGTTCTCAACGGGCGGGGCCCAGACCCAACCCCACCTGGCCGCGCCGGCGGAAGCCTTCCGCTGCAGCGGCGGCTCTTTCCCTCTCCGAGGCACCTCCTGCTGCTGCTTTACCTGCGGTGCCTCCACCTGCTGCTGCTGCTGCGCCCGCGGCGCCTGCGGCGCCTGCTGCCACTGCTGCCGCGGCTGCTGCTGCGACGGCGGCGCCGCCACCTGCTGCGCCTGCAGCGCTTCCACCTGCTGCAGGCGCAGCAGATCCTGATCCTGCGGCGCCCGCTGCAACTCCGGCCGCGGCTGCTGCTGCGACAGCGGCGCCGTCGCGCGCTGCGCCGGCGCCTGAGCGTCGCATCGTCGCATCGCGCATGCATCGTCTAACCAATATTTCCCTCTGCGACTTGGCCCCCCAGAAACGGCCCAGAGCACGCTCTGACCAGGGCGTCGAAGAGAATCCAGCTACGGCGGCGAGAGCTCGAGCGACCCCCAGGACATCGGACATCGCACATCGCATCGCATCACCAATTGCGGCGGCGGGATGGCGGGGATCGAGCCCAGTCTGTCTGGCCCAGTATTGGCCCAGTACTTGGCTCGAGCTTTCCGTCTTGGGAACGGTTCCCCTGCCCGTGCATCTTGGGCAGTCTCGTTGTTCTCTGTGCCTCTTAGACGATAGATTGGACAGCAGTGGGTTGGATCTCTCAGGCGTCAGTACAGTTGTGCTCATTGTGTGCACTGATCGCGCGATTTCGTATTTCTTCGTTGACTTTTTTCCCATTGGACTGGTTTCTGCTTGTACTGCGTGTGCCCATCCCTTGTGTGGCGCCCCACTTGCCGAATCGATGTCTGCATTGTTCTTGCAAGACCTCCTGTCTGTGCCTACACACGTGCATGATTGCATTCCTTTGTTGCCCCACTTGCCTGTCTCTACCTCTCGGGCGAGTCGAAGAAAGGTGCGAAGGATCCGCCTTGCGACTTGTCGGCAAGTTGAAACAGATTTCACGCTACTGGGATGGCCGTTGCCCCATGTTACGGTTTCACAGGATACTCTAGATGAAGCTTCTTCTTCCCCATCGCCTGTTGTGAAGACGTCGCGCGTACATTCACGAAAGAAGAACGTGACCTTTGCAGATGAAGTGGACACTTACGAGGTGGCTTCGAAGGTTTCTGCGAATTGATCACACATGCCAGCTGTTGTTTCGAGTTCCGAGTCAGATTATGTCGGCACTTCCTGTGTTGCTGCAGCTGCTGCTAAGCATATGTCAGAGACCGAGCATATGTCGTCGTCTTCAAATAAAGTTGCCGGGAGTCGTCATGATCCTTCATCGTCGACGTCGTCTGAGTTGGGGGCTCCCATCTCTAAAGTTGCGATCACTTCAAGCCCTTTGAAAATGAAGCGATCGGTGCAGAGTGGTAATCGGACTTCTCACAGTTCAGCTTTCGGCAGTTCTTCCTCTAAGCGTGCTGCTGGCTCATATGACGCTGGCCACGTGGATGACCCATGCCAGATGTTGGATCACACATGCCAGAGGTTGGATCAGTGCCACAGGTCAGATGTTGGATCACACATGCAAGATGTTGGATCACATATGCCAGATGTTGGGTCACACGCGCTTGCCTCAAATCCTGCTGCGAATAGATCACACATGCCAGATGTTGGATCAGTGCCAAAGGCGTCGAAAGATTGGGCCAAGCTTCTCCCTCGGCCCCATGTTGGAGAGGAAATGTTCCGCTCATACTTGGGATTGTTTCCGTTGAAGTCAGTCATGAGGAACCCGACGACGACAGCTCGAGTGATGGAGAGTTTGCTGAAGCACAAGGTACTTGGGTTGCGGATTTCGCGTTGGCTTTCCTCCGTTGCTCCGAACTCAAAAAGGATATGTTCGTGGACTCGTGGGCCGAAACTCCCCCGCGTGGTAGTTTTCCTTCGATGTGCCAAAACATCTGGTCCATGACTGAGTGTGAGTGGATCTCCGACGAAATCCGGCGGGGGGGCGAAGAACTCTTGGAGCAACTGTTTGATGTGGTACGGCCGATGTGGGATTGCATTCAAACAGGGTGAGTGCTTTCCTGCAAGGTCACAGTGTGCCAAACAATAAAATGCGACACCAAAAGTGCTACATTCGCGCCCGCGTAGATGCGACCAGATTGCTCATACGCTCTTCCATTCCTTGTTTCTCATGTATGATGTGGTGAATCCGTTGTGGGATTGCGTGCAAAGAGGGTAACTGTGTGCCGCTCTTGAATTTCTTCATTTCTCATGTATGGTTCACCTGTCGGCTGGCATCGTGCTGGTATTGGGACAGTGGGTATCTCACCCGGAAAATCCACTAAGTGTCATATTAATGCATGACCCACTTGAGTTGGTAACCTCTTGTATTGTGGAGTTGCGCATTGGGATGGTTGCATCAGTGCCATGTTGCATCATCATCTCGGCTGCGCCTTGTACTCCCCGTATTGAGACGTTTGCCTGGTAGCATCCCGTGCAGGATGTACAGCATATGTTGATGTGTGGCTTGTGGACCTGCACCTGAGCGAGTGTCGTTCTCATGGCTCGTGGGATCCGAGCAAAGCAAAAAAACAAGGTTGGGAGTCCCGTGGCCCCCCTCGAGGTTGCAGGGGCCTCTCCCGCCTCGTTGCCGTCGGGGGCCCGTCTCGAGCCGCATCGCGCGGTCAGGCGCGCCCCCGTATACCCCGCCCCGCGCCCTCTTCACTGCGCACGTTTGATCGGGGCTCGGGCATTGTCGCCATCGGTGTCGGTCAGCTGCCAACTCTCTTATTGTTTGTGATTGAGCAGTGCTAGATTGGGCCCCGTGTTACAGATATTGCCCACGACGAGTTCTGCGTATAACTTTCGGTCTCATCTTGAACACCACGCGCGGAAGGGAAAAAAAATGGCCCGTGCAAATGCTGGTTTGGATGATATGCCCATGGCGGAGGAGAAGGAGCAGGATTTGTTCCAGCGGACCTGGAATCCATCTTTCGGCCTCACAACGTCAGACTGTCTCGGAAGCTGCCCAAAAGGTTGCCCAAGAAGATGCTCGTAAGGCCTGTGCGATGGAGACCCCAGCTGACCCCGTGGATGAGATTGCGATGGTGTTGGACCAGAAGTTTGCACAGCAGCGCCAGGATTTCACTACTTCCATTGCTCAGCAGTTGCAGTCTATTCAGCAGTCGGTCGAATCAAACACAGAGGAGATTGTCAGCCTGAAAGCCACCCAGGATTCACGACAGCGTCATATTGATGCACTGCAGGCTCAGATCAAGTCCAGAGGCCCAAGTTCGGTCGGTAATTCTTCGACAGAGGCACCGAGGGCCTATATGCAGGGTGGCCGTGGTGAGTACGGAGTGCATCCTCGACCTGATTTCGCCCCCAGTTCCATCGCGATCCAGGGCTGGGAGAAGGGGGGCGAACAGGGACTTACCACCAGCGAGGTCGCGACTAAGAACTGTCTAAGGTTGGGAAAGAACTTTTGCCGGGAAGTTTTGACGGATGAGTTTGCGAATTCAGGAGTTGAAATGGTGCTGCTTCAGGAGGCTCAATACATCGACGGGGGGGCCCTTGGGCAGTCGTGGGGAATTGAAAGCTTTGCGTGCAGACGTGCATGTATCATTCACAAGTTGAGTTGGAGAAGCCCGATCCACACTGTCGTCACGAGGGAGCGTTGGTGTGCAATAGTTTTCAAGCAGTGCAATGCAGTGAGTGCGTATTTGCCTCATAAATACCTGCGCGGTAAGAAGCGCGAGTACTTCCTGCTTGCTCTGTGTGAGTACCAACAGGTGCTCAGAGATGTCGCGGTGATGCAGTACTAGGGGTGGATGGCTGGGCGGAGGTGGAAAGGGGGATCTTGCACGAAGACACGGGCCGATTCGTTCATGGTTTCTCTCAGGCCCCACGTAGGCTCACTGGTGGTTTTGAGAAAATGGCTCAAGAGTTTAGTCAATACTTTTCGGAGGCGTTGACGACGACGATTGGCTCTTGGGGTTGAGGATGGCTAACACCTTCGAGGGCCCAAAGAGGCCCCTGGAGGAGCCCCAAATACATCTCTGAACACGATCGGTACCAACATGTTTACGACTATGCATGTGTGCCTCGAGATTGGACATCGCCTACGACGGTGCGATGGATCACTCCGGGAGAGTCCAAAGGGAGGGAGGGGGACGGATGTGTGGAGACCTTCTCGAGTGATCATGCGGCGGTTACGATGCCGTTATCTCAGGGTGTGCGCCCACATAGAGTTGGGGGCCAACGTCCTCGCAACCATGCCTTCTGGTGCTGCGAAAAGTCGGCGTTGCCCACGCTCCGTTCGGCGCTCGACGTTGCTCTGTGCGATGGACCCTCTGTCATGACACCGGATGAGATCCGCAATGCTCTTGTGCAGGCTGCCGAGAAACACGGTCGCATCCCAGGTTCCAGGATACATTGCCCCGAGCACGGAAGGAGTACATTGATACACTATGAAGTGGACGAAGGTAAGGAGGACGCTTAAGGGGGGTGTAATCTGGAGGAGATGAAGGTTGCCCGCCAACGGAAGCAGAAAGAGAGCAGGTTGCACAGAAGGTGTTTGGCAGAGCATCTCTTCCGACCAGAAGTCCGACCCAGAACATATTTTACGTCGTTACACTTGAAGGGTGTGAATGAACGGTGAGAGCAGGCGCTCCGAAGACACGGACTGCGCCATTACAGCTCCAAGGAGAAGAGGAAGGCCACACATGTGATGTTGAAGGAGGTGAGGAGACAGCTCGATAGTGCCCCACAGTGCCCAGACTGCCCTATCACGAGGGGGATCCTCCTGAGGGCCCGCCCGCGGTTCAAGATGGGCAAGGCGGTGGGGAAGGACGGGGTCAGTGTTGCCACGCTGCGCTCTGTCGCGGGACGGCCTCTGTAATGTCCTCCGTGGGTTCCAGCAGCTGTTTATGCGCAGTCTTGTCCGCCACACTCCATATGTATTTCCCTCATGTCCACGCACGCGGGAGCATCCAACTTCTCTGAGATGCATGCTCTCAAAATGGTGAGTTAGTTGCCTGGTCAAATGGTACATGTCTATACTTAAGATCCTCGGGACCTGCACTTAAGATCGAGCTGAAGCTCTGCTTACATGATTTTCAGATTCTCTGGGGAATGCAAGGTCCACGAGGTCACGTCCCATCTGAAGAGAGTCGACCAGCATAATATTGTATGGGGTAAATCGCATTGCACTTGTTTCGCTGTATTTCATGTTTTGCGCGCTTTTGATCACATGACTGTGACAAATCATTTAAATTCCATGGACCGACTGAACTTTCCACCAGATCTTACTCACGCCACGCTGGAGGCAAAGGCAAATTGCAAGGCTGGTTTCAAATTCCCAGACTCGAAGCCGGCGGTAAACCGTTACAGCCGGGAACTCGTAGAGTTCCGGCTTCTTGTCTAAAACACTACAGCCCTCAGAGAGCTCTCCAGGAAACTGGGCGCCAGCGGTAAACCGTCAACCTTGGTGACCGCCGGGAGACTCGTAGAGCTTCCTTGTTCATCTGCAGCTCGAGTAAAATCATGAAAACCCATACCATCTCCAAAGAATTAGCAGAGTACACATAGTTTTCCAGCCCGAGCGCTGATAGAAGACTGATTTCAGGCGTCTAGATACCCCTGATGATTCCCTTCCGATTGCTGTGCTGAACAGCTCTGTAGCTCATCTGCAGCGCGAGTTAAGTGAAGAAAACCAGTAACATCTCCAAGAAATTAGCAGAATACAAATACTTTGTCAGCCCGAACGCTAATAGCAGACTGATTTCAGGCCTCTAGGTACTTTGAACTAGCTCGCCTGATCTATAGCTTCCGATTGCTGTGCCCAATAGCTCTGGAGCTCATCTGCAGCTCGGGATAAATCGAGAAAACCAATCCCATCTCCAAAAAAATAGCAGAGTATGAATATTGTTTCGGTGTCTGCGCTGATAGCAGACCGAGTCCAGGTGTCTAGTAGCGCGCCTGATGATGACCTTCTGATTGCTGTGCTGAACAGCTCTGTAGCTCATCTGCACCTCGCGTTAAGTCAAAAGAATCATCATCATATCGAAAAAAAGTAGCAGCATACAGATAGCTGTTCAGTCCCAGCGCTGATAGCAGACTGATTTCAGGCGTCTAGATACTCGCGCCTGATGATTTCTTTCCGATTGCTGAGCCAAACAGCTCTGTAGCTCATCTGCAGCTCGGTTTAAGTCAAGAAAACAATCAGCACTTCCCAAAAAAAGGAGAGTACGAGTAGTTGCTCGGCTCAAGTACTGATAGCAGAACGATTTCGGGCGTCTATATACTTTAGACTAGCGCACCTGATCATGGCCTTCCGATTGCTGCGCCGAAGAGCCCTTCAGCTCATCTGAGGCTCGAGTTAAGTCAAGAAACTCATCTTCATCCCCCGAAAAAAATAGAGTACGCATAATTTTGCGGACCTAGCTCGAGTAGCAGACCGAGTTCAGACCTCTAGGTGCTTCAAACGAACCCGCCTGATGATTCTGAATCGATTACGCGTGCGTACCAGCTCTGTAGCTGTCCTACAGCTCGAGTTAAGTTGAGAAAACCGACAGCACCTGTCAAGATGACTCGAAACAGCTGATCCCGCCTGAATGTTTTTTGGCAGTAGTGGGTACCCGATCGAGCTGAGAATAAGACGGCGAGCGGGAAGAAGATCGAATATCACGGGAAGAAATACTGAAGCTCTAACGAATGGTTGAATTTCGATACCAAAATTTTCAACCGAGCAAAAGTCAGCAAAAGGTCCGTCGAGATTACTCTTGCCAACTAGCCCTCCAGCGCCCCGGAATTACTCTTCTAGCTTCGCCGCTAACGCTCTAAGGGAAGCTCTACGAGTTACTAGCTGCACCCCGCGCGGGGATTCCTCTAGCTCATCGATGCCGAAGAGACCTACAAGGTAAAAGCTCAACGAGGCACTTGGTTGGGCGTTGGGTGTTGGGGTCGGCTACACAGGGCGCGTGCGCCCTAGCCGCGCAGAGTCCCTAGAGCCCCTCACGCCCTCTCAACCTCTTTGGGGTTGGAGGCCCGAGAATCTCAAAGATAATCTGCCGGACACCTTGCAGCAGGCGGTCACAAGCTGTAAGCTCGCTTTCTGTAACAGTGGCCCCCAGAGGGAGTAAAGAAGCCTCCTGGAAAACCCGTCGCCAGTGGCTGTCCCCAAGAGAGACCTCCACATAGCAACCTAGAGCAGAGCCTTCAACACTCACGCCACCGTCCCATCCTCCACGGATGCGTCTGAGACAATGTCTCTGTTGTCGTAAATATCTGAAGTCAATCCATCTTCCCGTCCTCCCCCTCCTCGCCTCCCAAGTCAGCTCATCCGCAACACAATTGAACTCTCGGTAGATATGCTTGCACGGATCCGTCCCTACAGTGGCACACCTGATGTCGTAATCCTCTGCAAGTTGATTCATATCATTCTGTAGACCGCGCACTCTCCTGCGGTGCAAACGATCACGGCATTCCCAGATCCCTCGGGCCCAGTTCACCACACACAGACTATCTCCTGTCATTTCAACCGATAGTGGGCCCTCCGAGCCCTCCTGCCAGACAGCTTCGTTGTTGTACCCGTGGGCAATCCTACGAGCGAGCCTCTCAGAGTCCCCAGGCGAGTCCCACGTATCCACAGGACATGGGGCACAGGGTGGTTTCCTGAAGATGGGCTCCCATCGAGGCTGTATTATCGTCCTGCACGCAACTACATTCCACCAGTCCGTAGCATTCCACTTCATGCTGAACCAGCGTAAATTACCACTCGCCGCCAGCATGAGACAATGCCAGCTGTCAGTACTTGCATGCGCTCTCCCTCCCACTCTCCTCGTACCTTCCCCCCTCCTGGCCCCCGTGAACATGGATACGAGTGTGTCCCTCCGTATTGACCATTCCCCCGCGCAGTGTAACATAGCCCGCAGCGTCTGGCGCCACGCTCGTGCTCCACGCACGTCTGTGGAGGCAAAGGCCCGATCATGAAACTGGGCAACCTCCAGCGCAAACTCGAAATTGGCTCGGACCACCTTCTCTAGGAGACTGCAGTGGCCAGCCTGCAAGAATAGCTCGTAAGATTTCGGTGTGGTTCTGTCCCTGAACTCCTCCCACGTCTCCTCCTCCCTCTTGTGTAGTCCTCGCATTCCGTTGAGACACCTCCCCTCCCAGACCTTTATCCTCTCCAACAGTCGTAGGTTGCACGGCCAGCCTATACATCCGTCGTACACCACAGACTGCACACGAGCGGCATACCTGCGAAACTTCTCCTTGAGTGAGACCGCTCTGGAGCGATAAAACTGTATGTCTGCAAAATAGGCCTTCCTCCCCTTCTCCAGTCGATGATACAAACCGTGGTAACCTTGTATTTCCGAACTGAGCTTCACTCCTAGTACCTCCACCTCCTCCTTCCTCGGCATTACAACAGTAGAGCGCAGATGATCTGGGAGATCCTCATCTCCAGAAATCGCACAGATGGCTGGCGAGAGCGGGCAGAGCAGAAGCGGGTCGCCACAGGTGTATGTCTGGCCAACAAGTACACATGCCAGAGAATCCTCCTTCCAGTTCATCCCTGCCCGTCTCAGTGTTACCGTCATCATACCGATCATATGTTGTAGCTGGAGCTGCGACGCGCAACATTGTCCGCCCACAAGAAGTGGTGTACAAGAGCAACATCCGTCCCCTCCCCTTCCAGTCGGACACCGTATCCTAAGGTATCCCAAGTCTGAATGACGGATCCCCAGATAGCCTCCAAGACGATATTGAAGAGTATAGGCCCTTCCTTAACTCCCGTTCGGACCGATTTATTGTATCTCACCTCATCGCCGCACACGTTCTGAAACTCAAAGGTTGCAATGTTATCCAGCATGGGCTCCACAGTGGCTCTTATGAGGCACACAGGGTACTTAAGGTACAGCATGGCCTTGATGATAGTGTGAATGAAGCGTGACATTATCGAACGCCTTGTGTATGTCCAAGACTCCCACATGCATTGACTCCGCCTTCCCCAACACATTAGCATGTCTAGTAAGATGTGATAGTGGTACAGTGACGTTTGTGACCTCCTGATCCGTCTCAAAAACCCGTATGTGCACAACCGTCGGTTCACAGGGAACGCATCACTGAACTGCAACACACATGCCATGTACCATTTACTCATCACACTGATGAGGCAAATCCCTCTGGTGTTGGAGAGTCGCGTAGCATCCCGCATCTTCGGCACAAGTTGAATACTGAGCTGCCTCCACGTCTCAGGGCTAGAGGCTCCCTGCTCGAGAATTCTCTGGAAACGGTCCTTGTGTCTGAGCTCCTGAAAGGCCTCCAAAGTCCGTTTTTCCTCCTCAGAGTTCGTGTAAGACGCCGTCGCATACCTAGTGATCTCCGTACTCCACCTAGTCCTGTCCATTGTCAGCACACCCTCACACTCCGGCTCCTTGAGGATACACCGAGAGGTCTTACTGGAACCCTTGCGGTCCTGCAGGAGTTGGTTCCTTCTATCTTGCCTCCTAAGGGTCTTCCTCCTACGCAGTAGTTGTTTACGAGTGTTCCCAAGGGCCCCACGCCTGATGGGGCGCGGTGGCAAAGCTGGGCGCCTGATCCCCGTAGTCTTGAGAGTTAACCAGACCAGAGCATGATCACTATAGGCACTGACTTTTGCACGTATCCCTGGCAAAGCCGCGATGGGTTCCACAAACTGGACCTGGCATCTCATTTCCCAGTTAGCTCGTGCCTCATCCGCGCACCAACGTGTAGAGATGAGTATTTAGTCGAGCACACGCTGCACATGTGTGGAACAGTAAGGTACATGTGTGATACGTCGTGCTCCATATGTGTTCGCCGCACAGATCCAGCACATACTCATGAATATCATAAGCATGTCCTTCCTCTCTGCATGATAGTTCGCCTCCTCCCTCCTACCGTCCACCTGCATACGTCCCCCACCCGTCATTCCCAGCATATCTGGTTCGAAATCCGCATGAGCATCAATCGCCACCTGTAGTATGACTCCAGCCTGTGTAGTTTAAAACATAGTAACACTACACTTTCTAAGTACAGCTAAGTATTCCCATCGTGGTGTCTGGAGAAACTGCATCTGGTTGATATCGGGCTCGACGTGTGTCAAGTTAGCGCCGTATAAGTTCCATCCTTTCGTCAGTCTCCATTCTGTAATCAACGTCTTTTGTGTAGTATCCTCTGGATCTGGTATACCACATGCATGTCATCGGCGGACCCGTCCCACCTCGAAGAATAACTGTCGCATCGCCCTTGATATCAGAAAATAGTGCTTGAACCCCCCCCCCACACCGCCCGAACATGTTCTATCTTCCGTGCTCACATTAAACTTGAAAGCGCACATTGGGAGGCAACGAAGTGAGTCCCCGCCTGTAGTCATTTTCCCACAAACGTTTCGCTTCCCATAGGATTTCAGGGGATGTCCCAGGCTTGAAATAAATTTTACCCCTCGTGAGCGGCCAATACCTGTCTGTGTTCTCCTGAACCGTCCGATCCAAGTCCAGTGCCACCCTCTGTGTAGCATGAATTTGTTTAGAATCAATACCACCATTCAACGTCGTTGCAGTGCATCCTCTGAAAAAGCCTCTCGTTGACGTACCTCGCGGTTCCTCCATTCCTCCCTTGAAACCATCCCTTGAACTTAACATAACGTGGCTTCCATGGGTCATGCATGTCCGCACCCGCCTTCGTGGATTCACTTGCTACCGACAGAACGTCCTCCTACTTGAGCTTCTGAACTTCATTGGTGAGGTCCTGGATCGCCGACTCTGTTTGTGAGACCCTGGAATCAAGAGATAATATAAGCCCGTCAATTTCCGTACAAATAGAATCCTAAACGATTGCATGCCAGCCGTCATGGTCTGTTGTCCCGTCATGATAGATCGAAACATCTCTTCAATGTCGTCAGCTTCCTCGGCAACCTCATTCGCATCTAATATTTGTAGGAGCTCGTCGGCATCGATGAGCTCGAGGAATTCCGGCGCGGGGTGGAGCTAGTTGGCCGACCCGACCAAAAGAGACAATGTGGTGACTTTGGGTCGGTTTTGCTCAGATTTGAAAGAGATTTGACAATTCATTTTGAGAAACCAGATTTTTCCCACCTGTAGTGGGTTACGCCGCGTCTGCCAGAAAAATTTTCAGGTCCGCAGCTGCAGTAGTACTATCGAAAGACTTGAGGGAACCGACTTTGGATGAAAACCGAAAAATCGTGTTTTCTCAAGTTTTTCTGCTCTTGCTTCAGAAGCTTCCTTCATATGTTTCGAGGAGCGCTGCACAAGAAAAGAGCTCTACGAGGTGCCCGGCGGTAACCTGGTTGACGGTTTACCGCCGGTTCCCATTCGCATCTAATCTTTGCACAGCATCTCATCTTTCTCATTTCCCTCCTCCCTTGGCATTACGAGCACGGACAGCCCTTGCAAATGCGTCGCCCCCATCATCAATTGTCATGTCGGATGCAAGCCTGGAGCACCAGACTGACGATCCTGCTGGCATTGCGGGTGGAGCACCTGAAGAACTGGCGCCGGCGGTAAACCGTCAACCTTCCTTACCGCCGGGAGACTCGCAGAGCTTCCTGACAATATGTAATGTCGAAAACAAAATGCAGAGAACGAATAGTTTTTCAGCCCGAGCAATTTCAGACCTCTCGATGCAACAGCGGAACGCCCCCGATCCTTCTGAAGCTATGTAGCTCTCCTACAGCCCGAGTTACGTGCGTAAATCGACAGCACCTCTGAAGATAACTCGAACAATACGAATAGTTTGGCAAACCGAGTATCGGACCGAATTCAGAGCTCTAGATTCGACAGGCGGACGCGCCTGATGTCTCCGAATCGATTCTGTGATCACGAGCCCTGCAGCTCCCCTGCAGCCCGAATTGCAGAAAACGGACAGCATCTCTCAGGATGACTCGAACAATACGAATAGGTTTGCAGACCTAGTTCGGGCAGCAGACCGAGTTTCGAGCTCTGGATTCGACAGGCGGACGCGCCTGATTTCTTCAAATCGATTCCTGTGACTACCAGCACTGTAGCCACCCTAAAGCCCGAGTTAAGTACAGAAAACCGACAGCACCTCTCAAGATTACTCGAAGAATACGAATAGTTTCGCGATTCTAGATCGGGAAGCAGACCAAATTCAGAGCTCTGGATTCAACGTACGAACGCGACTGCTGATTCTGAATCGGTTTCTATAAGTATCAGCTATGTAGTTGTCATATAGCTCGAGTTAAGTACAGAAAACCGCGAGCACCTGTCAAGATGACTCGAATAATACGAATGGGTTTGCGGACCTAGCTCGGCTAGCAGACCGAGTTCAGACCTCTGGATGCAACAGGCGAACGCGCCTGATCATTCTGAGTCGATGAGGTGTGCTTACCAGATCTGTAGCTGTCCTGAATCTCGAGGTAAGTCCGATATGTCGAGAGCGCGTATCAAGATGACTCGAAACGACCGATCCCGTCTGCCTGCTTTTGGCAGTAAAAGGTACCCGATCGAGCTGAGATCAAGATGGCGAGCGGAAATAAGATGGAATATCACGGGACAAAACAAAAGAGTTCAAACGGATTGTTGAATTTCGAGAAAAAAAGTGAACCGACCAAAAGTCACCAAAAGGTCCATCGAGATTATTCTTGCCAACTAGCTCTCCAGGGCCCCGGAATTACTCTTAAGCTTCAAGCAATACCTTGCTAAGGGAAGCTCTACGAGTTACCTGCTACAGCTATCGTACTTTTCTGGTTGCGCAAGATATTGAAATCGTACCTTCATCCCAGACGGAGTGGTTACGCCAGACTGGGCGCCGGCGGTAAACCGTCAACCTTTCTTACCGCCGGGGGACTTGTAGAGCTTCCTGACAATATAGAATAACGAAAAAAAAAAAAAAGAGAACGAGTAATTTTTCAGCCCAAGCGATTTCAGACCTTTCGATGCAACAGCCGAACGCCCCTGATGTTGGATTGCCTTCTACACGAGCTCTGTAGCTCTCCTACACCCCGAGTTACGTGCGTAAATCGACAGCACCTTTCACGATGACTCCAACAATACCAATAGTTCGGCAAACCTAGCTCGAGTATCAGACCGAGTTCAGACCTCTGAATGCAATAGTGGGACGCGTCTGATGTCCCCGAATCGACTCCTGTGATTACCAGCCCTGCAGCCACCCTACAGCCCGAGTTAAATGCAGAAAACCGACAGCGACTCTCAAGATGACTCGAACAATACGAATAGTTTCGCGGACCTAGCTCGGGCAGCAGACCGAGTTCCGAGCTCTGGATTCAACAGAAGAACGCGCCTGATGTCTCCGAATCGATCCCTGAGATTACCAGCACTATAGTGTCCCTACAGCCTGAGTTAAGTACAGAAAACCGACAGCACCTCTCAAGATGACTCGAACACAAATAGTTTCGCAATTCTAGATCGGGCAGCAGACCGAGTTCAGAGCTCTGGATTGAACAAACACCGCGACTGATGATTATGAATCAGTTTCTGTAAGTATCAGCTCTGTAGCTGTCGTGTAGCTCGAAATAAGTACAAAAAAACGACAACATCTGTCAAGATACTCGAATAGTACGAATAGGTTTGCGCACCTAGCTCGGCTAGCAGACCGAGTTCAGACCTCTGGATGAACAGACGAACGCGCCTGATCATTCTGCATCGATGAGGTGTGCTCACAGCTCTGTGGCTCTTCTATAGCTCGAGTTATGTTCAGAAAACCCACTGCGTGTCAAGATGACCCAAAACAGCCGATCCCGCCTGAACGCTTTTTGGCAGTAGATCGATCTGAGATCAAGACGGCGAGCGGCAATAAGATCGAATATCACGGGAAAAAATACTAGAGCTCTAACGAATGTTCAAATTTCGAGAACAGAACTGGGCGCTGGCGGTAAACCGTCAACCTTTCTTGCCGCCGGGTTTCGCAGAGCTTCCTGACAATACGCGGGAAGCAAATTGACCTCTAAGGATGACTCGAACAATACGAATAGTCTCGCGGAAAGTTCCGGCAGCAGACCGAGTTCGGAGCTCTGGATTCGACAGGCGGACGCGCCTGATGTCTTCATATCGATTCCTGTGACCACCAGCACTGTAGCCGCCCGAGAGCCCGAGTTAAGAAAACCGACAGCACTTCTCAAGATAACTTGGACAATACGAATAGTTTGCGATTCTAGATCAGGCAGAAAACCGAGTTCAAAGCTCTAGATTCAGACAAACGCGACTGATGATTCTGAATCCGTTTCTCCAAGTATCAGCTCGAAACCCAAAAGCGCCCCACAAGATAACTCCAATATAACGAATAGGTTTGCATACCAAGGGCTAGCAGACCGGGTTCAGACCTCTGGACTGAACAGACAAACGCGCCTGATTATTCTGAATCGATAAGCTATACCAGCTGTGTAGCTACTCTGTATCTCGAGTTGAGTCCAATATACCGTCAGCGCGTGTGATGACTCGAAACTGTCGATCCCGCCCGTGTGCTTTTTGGCAGTAATAGTTACCCGATCGAGCTGAGATCAGATGGCGAGCGGGAATAAGATCGAACATAAGGGAAAAATACTGGACACCGGCGGTAAACCGCCAGGGGACTCGTAGAGTTTCCTGACAACATATAATGTCTAGCAAAAATTACAGAGAACAAGAAAATTGTTCAGCCCAAGCGAATCCAGACTTCCGATGTTTGATTATCTCCTGTAAGCTCTGTAGCTCTCCTACAGCCCGAGTTACGTGCGCGAATCGACAGCATACTTGGTAGCGTCCAAAAGCCGGAGAGCGAAGAGACCGTCAGAAGAGGCAAATCTGTCCTCGAGAGCGCTGCGGCGCTCCCCTGCAGCGCTGTCGAAGCGCTGCCAGGAACGCCTCCACGCGTGCCTGCACGCCTGCAGCCACAGGTAGACAGCGCCACCGAACCCGCTGTCGGCTCGCCGGAGCTTCTGCAAGGCCTGCGCGCCGCCGTGGAGGAGCTCCTGGCGGGCACCACCACCGTCCCGCTTCTAATCTTACACCCTTCAGCACTCAGCGAGCTCTCCGGGAATACAAGATGACTCGAAGAATATAAATAGTTTGACAAAGCTAGCTTTATCAGACAAGTTCTAACCTCTCAATGCGACAGGCAGCGTCTGATGTCCACTTCACAGCGTCCAAAACCCGAAGAGCAAAGGGAACTTGGTAGAGTCCACTCGATAGCGTGAAAAACCCGAAGAGCAAAGAGAACACACAACGGGAAACTGGCGTCGGCGGTGAACCGTCAACCTGGTCACCGCCAGAAACCTCGTAGAGCTCCATGCATCCGTGAGAAAGCTCAGGATCAAAGCGCGAGCACCTGGAAGCTTTTCTACAAAAACTTCAAGTTGAGATTTTTCGAGGTCAACATGAAGTCGGTTGTTCCAAGTAAACTGGTACTGAAAATGGCTCTAGAGGGCTGAGCTGCTCAGGAAACGAAGTTTATATGTCAATGCTTGGAGTAAAAATCTGCTTTCTCAAAATGAATCGTCAAATATCTTTCAAAAGATTGGAAAACCACCCAAAAGTTATTTGGTAGCGTCCAAAACCCGGAGAGCACTGGGCGCCGGCGGTAAACCGTCAACCTTGGTTACCGCCGGGGGACTCGTAGAGCTTCCGAACTCGACTTAAGTAACTCGTAGAGCTTCCCTTAGCAAGTTATTGCTGGAAGCTTTAGAGTAATTCCGGAGCGCTGGAGAGCTAGTTGGCAAGAAAAATCTCGACGGAACTTTTGGTGACTTTTGGTCAGTTGAAAATTTCGTTCTCAAAATTTGACCATTCGTTAGAGCTCTAGTATTTTTTCCCGTGATATTCGATCATATTCCCGCTCGCCATCTTGATCTCAGCTCGATCGGGTGAATATTACTGTCAAAAAGCACTCTGGCGGGATCGGCCGTTTCGAGTCATCTTGATACGCGCTGACGGTTTTCTGAACATAACTCGAGCTCTAGGGCAGCTACAGAGCTGGTGAGCACAGCTAATGCATGCAGAATGATCAGGCGCGTGCGCCTGTTGAACCCAGAGGTCTGAACTCGGTCTGCTAGCCGAGCTAGGTTCGCAAACCTGTTCGTATTATTCGAGTCACCTTGACAGAAACTCTCGGTTTTCTGCGCTTAACTCGAGCTGTAGGACAGCTACAGAGCTGATATTCACAGGCACCAATTCAGAATCATCAGTTGCGTCTGTCTGTCAAATCCAGAGCTCTGAACTCGGTCTGCTGCCCGATCCAGAATCGCGAAACTATTCGTATCGTTCAAGTCGCGTGCGAGATGCTGTCGACTGAACTCGGGCTGTATGGGGGGCTGCATGGCTGCTAATCACTGGAATCGATTTGAAGACATCAGGCGCGACCGCCTGTCGAATACAGAGCTCTGAACTCTGTCTGCTGCCCGAACTAGGTCCGCAAAACTATTCCTATTGTTCGAGTTATCCTGAGAGGTGCTGTCAGTTTTCTGCACTTAAATCGGGTTGTAGGGGGAGAAAACCGACAGCACCACTCAGGATGACTCGAACAATATGAATAGTTTTGCGAACCTAGTTCGGCAGCAGACAGAGATCAGAGCTCTGTTTCGACAGGCGGACGCGCCTGATGTCTTCAAATCGATTCCAGTGATTAGCAGCCATGCAGCCCCCCATACAGCCCGAGTTAAGTCCAGATAACCGACAGCATCTCGCGACTTGAACGATACGAATAGTTTCGCGATTCTGGATCGGGCAACAGATCGAGTTCAGAGCTCTGGATTCAACAGACAGACGCAACTGATGATTCTGAATTGGTGCCTGTGAATATCAGCTCTGTAGCTGTCCTACAGCTCGAGTTAAGCGCCGAAAACCGAAAGTTTCTGTCAAGGTGACTCGAATAATACGAACAGGTTTGCGAACCTAGCTCGGCTAGCAAGCCTGGAGCCGAAGCTCTTCCGAAGCTCTGCCGAAGCGCTTCGCGCACCCTGGAGCCACCCGTATTGGGAATCGCTAGGAAGCGACGCTCCCGGACCCGCCGCCGGTTCCGGCAACCTGCTGCGAGAATCGTGGACCGGCGGAGGTGTGCCTGTCTCCCTCACCACCCACCTCCGGCTTCTTATCTGAACCCTCAGCTCTCCAAGGAGCTATCCGGGAACTGGGCGCCGGCGGTAAACCGTCAACCTTGGTTACCGCCGGGGACTCGTAGAGCTTCCTACCTTGACGTCAGTTGAGAAAACCGCGCATCCAACATTCCGACTTATAGTGAATATTTGTTGACCTCTGAATGCGACAGGACGCGTCTGATGTTTGCGAATCGACTTCTGACATTACCAGCTGTGCCGATCTAATTTTGGCAGCAGACCGAGTTCCGAGCTCTGGATCCAACAGGCGGACGAACGCCCCTGATGATTCTGAGTGCGATAGATGTGCTTACCAGCACTGTAGCTGCCCTGCATCTCGAATTAAGTACAAAATACCCACCACGCGTATCAAGTTGACTCGAATAATACGAATAGGTTTGCGCACGTAGCTCGGCTAACAGACCGAGTTCAGACCTATGGATTCAACAGGCGAACGCGCCTGATGATTCTGAGTGCGATAGGTGTGCTTACCAGCACTGCAGCTGCCCTACAGCTCGAGTTGAAAAGAAAATGAAGATAACGCGTATCAAGTTCACTCGAATAATACGAATAGGTTTCCGGAGCTAGCTCAGCTAGCAGACCGAGTTCAGACCTATCGATTCAACAGGCGAACGCGCCTGATGATTCTGAGATCGATAAGTGTGCTTACCAGCACTGTAGCTGCCCTACAGCTCGAGTTAAGTAGAGAATACCGACAACGCGTATCAAGTTGACTCGAAGAATACGAATAGGTTTGCGGATCTAGCTCGGCTAGCAGACCGAGTTCAGACCTCTGGATTCAACAGGCGAACGCGCCTGATGATTCTGAGTGCGATAGCTGTGCTTACCAGCTCTCTAGCTATCCTACAGCTCGAGTTAACATGACTCGAAACAGCCGATCCCGCCAGTGTGCTTTTTGGCAGTAAAAGTTACCCGATCGAGCTGAGATCAAGATGGCGAGCGGGAATAAGATCGAATATCACGGGAAAAAATACTAGAGCTCAAACGAATGGTCAAATTTCGAGAACATAATTTTCAATCGACCAAAAGTCGTGAAAAGTTCAGTTCTTTTTTTTCGAGCCAACTAGCTGTGGGGCGCGCCGGAACTGGGCGCCGGCGGTAAACCGTCAACCTTTCTTACCGCCGGGGGACTCGTAGAGCTTCCTGACAATATATACTGTGGAAAAAAACTCGAAAGAACGACTATTTTTTAAGCCCAAGCGATTTCAGACCTCTCAAGATGACGCTAACAAAAAACGAACAGTTTCGCAACCCAGTTCGAGTATCAAACCGAGTTGAGATCTCTGCATGCGACAGGCGGGCGCGTCTGATGTCTGCGAATCCACTCATGTGATTCCCAGCACTGAAGCCCACCTACAACCCGAGTTAAGTGCAGAAAACCGACAGTATGGATTCGAATACTATAATAGTTTTGCGAACCTAGTTCGAGCAGCAGACCGAGTTCCGAGCTCTGGAATCGACCGAAAGACGCGCCTGATGTGTGCAAATCGATATATGTGACCTGCAGCACTGTAGCCCTTCCCCAGCACGAGTTGAGTGCAGAAAATTGAGAGCATGTCACAAGATCATTCGGACAATACGAACAGTTTCGCGAACCTAGCTCGGGCAGCAGGCCGAGTTCAGAGCTCTCGGTACGATAGACGAACGCGACTGATAATTCCCCAGCGATGTCTGTCACAATGAGCCCTGTAGCTGCCCTACAGCTCGAGTTAAGTACAGAAAACCGAGAGCGTCTATCAAGATCACTCCAACAATACTAATAGGTTTGCGGACCTAGCTCAGCTAGCAGACCGAGTTCAGACCTCTGGATTCAACAGACGAACGCGCGTGATGATTCTGAGTGCGATAGCTGTGCTTACAAGCACTGTAGCTGCCCGAAAGCTCGTTAAGTACAGAAAACCGAGAGTGTCTATCAAGATGACTCGAATAATACAAATAGGTTTGCGAACCTAGCTCGGCTGGCAGACCGAGTTCAGACCTCTGGTTTCAACAGGCGAACGCGCGTGATAATTCTGAGTGCGATAGCTGTGCTCACCAGCTCTGTAGCTGCCCTACAGCTCGAGTTAAGTACAAAATACCGATAGCGCGTATCAAGATGACTCGAACCGGCCGTTCCCGCCCGTGCGCTTTTGGCCTTCAAAGTTACCCGATCGAGCTGAGATCAAGATGGCGAGCGGGAATAAGATCGAATATCATGGGAAAAAATAATAGAGCTCTAACGAATGGTCAAATTTCGAGAACAAAACTGGGCGCCGGCGGTAAACCGTCAACCTGGTTACCGCCGGGGACCTCGTAGAGCTCCTAGCCACGTGTCATAAGTCCATGCATATCTCTGGAATGCGCACGGTGAATTTATTTCCAATAATAGAATGAACACATACATGTATGAGTTTCAAGGCGTCTTCCAGCGCGCGAGAGCGATGCTTCCGTGGCAGCGCACCTGTATGTAGACATGTACAGATGGACAAGCATGCGAAAATAGGATCGACGTCAGCAGGCGCGGCAACGCACCGGGCACGAGCGCGCGCACGCACATACGCGCGCACGCGAATAAATACAATCTCACGCGCGCACGCACTCACAACCACGCGCGCTCACTCACGCACCGGCACCCCTCACGCACACACATGCACACACACGCACGCGCACACACACACACACACACACGCACACACACACGCACACACACGCACTCAAACACACACACACACAAAAAAAAAAAAACAAGCACACACACACACACACACACGCGCGCGCGCGCGCGCATACAGACACTAACACAGACACAGACACAGACACACCCACACGCACACGCACACACACACATACACACAGACGCGGCCACACACACACACACACGCACACACACACACACACACATGCCTGCCAGACACACACACACACACACACAAACGCAAACATCTACAGATACAGACGGACCGACGCCTTCGCACTCACAAACCCATCCCCCCGCTGCTCAGCGCTCTCAATCCCCCGCGAAATCCTCGCGCCCCCGCGCACCCCGCCCCCCCCCTTCCCGCCGGCGCTCCGGAGGGGGGAGGCACCGCCCCATGTCGGGGCCGGCCCTCCCTCCACTCCAACCACTCCGCCCTCGCGGAGCGCCGGGGGGGAGGGAGGATGGGGAGGGGGGGGAGGGGGGGGGGGGGGGCGCGGGCGGCGCCAGCACCGCGCGCGCACACACGCACACAAACGCACACACACACGCTCACACACACACACACACAACAGACAAACGCAGACACAGCCACACACACACACACGCGCGCCCACACACACCTGCCAGACACGCACACGCACACGCACACACACACACACACACACACACACACACGCACACACACACACACACACACACCCGCAATCCACAGACACGGACACACTGACGAC
>CAUYUJ010005098.1:0-17500 GCA_963575745.1 Prorocentrum cordatum | reverse complement strand
CCTGGCCGCCCCCGGCAATCCTCTCCCCGCGCAGACTCCCGGCTCCTCCACAGCCACCTCTGCGTCGCCCGACGCAGCCGCGTGCCCCCCCGCTTTGCCGCGGCCTTTGCCGCCCGCACGCAGCTTCGCAAGGCCGCCCCCACCTCGCGCATCTCTCCCAGCGGCACCATCGTTCCCTCCGCCAACGTCCCCAGACTCTACCGCGCCATTGGCGCCGCCACCCAGCCTCGTCTCGGCGCGACCACCGACTCCGTCGCCAGCGGAGGCGCAGCCCGCGCCAGACGGCGACGCCGCCCTCTTCCTCCGCGCGCGCCTCGCTGCGGAATGCGGCGCAGCCCCGACGGGCGAGCCCGCGGCCCACCCCCCTCCACCCCCTCCTCCACCTCCTCGCACACCTCCCCCTCCTCGTCCCGCACCTCCCCCTCCTCCTCCCCCTCCCCCTCCTCCGCCGCGCACAGAGCCCAACCCCGCAGCGACCCCGCCGCTCGCGCCCGGGCCGCCCGCCGCGCCCACGGCACGCGCGGCGCCGAGCACCCCGCCCTTCGCCGTCGCCGCGCCACTCCCGGCGACCCCGCCGGCATCGACGCCGCGCATCTCCCCGGACGGCGAAGCCGGAGTCTTCCGCCGCACGCGCCTGGCCGTGGCCGGCGAGCTGAGGACACCATCGCCCCCTTCGCGCTCCGGCGTAAGCGGGGCACCCGCCCGGACCGGCACCGGCGCCCGCACGCTCGACCCCGCCTCGCTCTCCGCCGCGACCTCTGCAGGCTGCCGCCCCGCAGCGCGGCAACGCGCGCCGAGACCCGAGGCGCTCGCGCCGCCGGCGCCACCGCCACCGACGCCAGTCACCTCACTCCCGCCAGCTCCCACACCCCCGATGCCTGCCCCGCCCCCCCCTCCACCGCTCTGCTCATCTGGCGCCCCGCCAACCCCTGGTGCCCCCGCGTCGGCGCTCTGCCCCTGACTGCGCCCCATGCGACAGTACACCGCCATGTACGCCTCCTTCGGCTTCACGTGCGCCGGCTCGCCTCGCATCCTGCGCGGCGGCTTGTCGTCGTCAAACAAAACGTAGCCCCCGTCAGGGACGCGGCACAACGTCGTATAGTGACCGGTATGCACTGTTTGCCCATTGTGGTACACAACGCCAACCAGCTGCATCTGGGGAAGCCCATGCAGCCTCAGTTGCTCTTCGACCCACACGGGCTGCCGCGCCTCATGGCCCCTCCTCAATTGAACCACCAAAACGCGCGGCACGCCCGTGAGTCGCGTCTGCTGGTCGTGCCAAACCCGGTCGGCATCCGCGCGGCAACACGCTGGGCAGCTCTTCTCAACTTGTTCAGGCGCGCAAAAGTCGGAGTACATTTCCGACAACATCATCGGCCCGCCGGGCCGCGCGTGGACCCGCAGCTTCAGAACATCCTCCGCCTCGTACGAGACGGACAAGTGCCCGCACTGACGGCATTTCTGCCGCTTCTCCATCACAAACCCGAACATCCGATCCACGTGCGTCACGCGCATGTTCGTCGCACGAATGCTCTCGGGGTCCCACGACGCAAAGCGTCCGGCCAACTCCTCTCCGCGGCGCGCAGCCGACATCAGCTTACCCCAATACGCAAACACATCATGCTGCTGCCACTCGTTGTCGAACTCACTGGGCTGCCCGAGGAAAACGTCCTCGCTATCAACATTCGTTCGCCGCCGCACGCTCACGGGTCCGCCCTGCCAGCGTCGCGACACCAACTGATTGTGCGTGTCCCACATCCCGCAGACGCAGCAACGCCCACTGGCCCTCTCCTCGCAATCGCCCTCCGCGTGCCATCGAAGCCACTCCCAGACGGCAGGCGTCCGCAGCATCAGCTGCGTCACGCTGACCACGTAGCAAGAATGCCCAGGCCGCGGCATCCCACGGACGGGCACGCTACTCACGCTGTCCCACGAAGCCGCGCGAATACCATCCACGCGAGGCACGTCCATCTCTCCAGGGCTCGGCGGAGGCTGAGCCGGGCGCTCCGACGCGAACAAACTCTGCGGCCCGAACGCCGCGGACACCAGCTCTTCCCGACGGCGCTGTCTTCGGGCTGCCTCGCGTTGCTGCGTTCGCAAGTACGCCTCCCGGTTTCGGTCCTGCGCCTGCTGCCTCGCCAAGGCCGCAGCCTCCCGCCCCTGCTGCAACCGATTCTGGACCTCGGCACCCTCCAGCCGGTGCGACCGATCGCGCGTCGCCTGGAGCGCGAGCCGGCAGCGTTGCGCCAGGGCCCTCATCTTATGCTCGCGAGAACCGAAGCACGCGTGGGCACGCACATACCCGAACAGCCCAAAGTGGTCTGACACATGGAATTCGCAGCCCTCGAAGAACACTTTCCCCTTCCCTACCAAATGCACCTCCGCCCAAAGCTCCGCCCCGAACATGACCCGGTCCCGTCTCTGTCCGACAGCCCCCCTCTCGCCGAGACCCGAGTAAAACTTGTTCCCGGGGCAGCCCCAAGAACGACCCTCGTACCAGGTGTCCTTCAAACGCAGCTGCTCCACAGCGGCCTGCACCTGGGAGTCCGTGCTGTTCATGTCGCCCACAATGAGCAGCCGGTCGCAACCTTCCGCGCAAGTCCTCGTAATCTTCCGAAGTATCGCGTGACGCCGCTCCCATGCCGCACCCGCGGGCAAGTGGACCGCGGCCACGTTCACCCACCCCGCGCCGCCCGCGCCCCCGCCTACGGGAACTTCGACCCGGCACAGCACGCACGGGTCCTCCCCTGACAAAGCCTTGCCTTCCGCGCGCAGACCGCGCCTCACGTACAGGTGCACGTACCCCCTGGACTCGTGCGCATGGGCCACGCCAACCAATTGGAATTCCGCCTCCAGCTCCTTGTACGCCTCCTCGCCCTCGCATTCCTGCAGAGCAACGACATCAACCCCGCGCGCCTGCCTCCAACGGAGCACTTCGCCCAGGACCGCCGCGCGCTGGTCGCGGTCGCTCCAGGAGGGCGGCGCCACGGCCGAGCGATGCCCACCAGCGATATTCCACGTGGCAAACGACAACGTCGACGCGCCCTCCAGGCCCTCCTCTTCGCCAGCCTCACCCGCCGCTTCCCCTGGCACAGCCGCCCTCGGCAAGCTCGCGCCCGTCGCGCTGGGCGCCGAAGCACCCGCGCGAGGCACGACGCCGAACGCGCCCAGAACGTCGCGGCATTCCTGCTCCGAAAGCAACAACTCCATGACATCCCGCGCCCCCCGCGCGCCGACGCCCGCCCGGAACGACGCGAACGCGCCCCGCAGCACGCGACACACGTCAGGCACGAAAGGACTCCGCCGACGCATCCAGCACGCCCGCATTCGCCAGGCGCCCGACACGGCCCAGCAGAAGCCCGAGCGCGCAGGCGATCCTCTGCGAAGGAACACGAACGCGCGGCGCGTCCCCGAACTCCACCGCCGGCGGGCGCCGCCCAGCACTGGCACCGAGCGGTCGCAGCAGTGCGTCGATATTCCGGGCGATTCGCCCTGCCACGTCCTCCCTGCGGGCCCGATCGTGCACGCGCACTGCGAGAGACTCGGCTCGCCCGAGCGCCTCCCCCGGCCGACCAGACGTAACACTCACAAACATCCAATCCTGCGCGACACCAGATCCGCTCAGTGGGTCCACGGCGACGACCATTAGCAACTCCTGCTTGTCACTCACGGAGTTCGCATCCCACACGCTCGTCCAATTGTGCGCAATCCGGGCAAAATGCTCCGGGGTCTCCTCCGCACCAACGTGCCGGCCTACCTTTTCCGAAGCCACAGTCGTCGGCAGCCCCAACCCCGCGCACAACTGCCTCGCCACCTTCAAGAAGAACTCCAGCGCCTGGCCCTCCAGCCTGCCCTCTGCCAGCGCGCTCTCCGCTCGCACGTTCACGACCCACTTGTCCATGCGCAGCGCGCAGCCACCACGGACGTCCCCGAACGCGTCCTTCATCCTCTTCGCCGCCTTATCCAAACTCTTATGCAGGCGCGGGGGCACCAGCGCGCCCATGGCCTCCTTCACGGCGCTCATATGCAGCGGGCCCATGCTCGGAGCCACGGAATCGAACACTCGCTCATCCCACGCCCCAGACGCCTCCCACCGCTCCACAATCAAGTCGACCACGCCGCGCAGGACCCCCACCCTGTCACCCGAACCCGAAGACTCATGCGTCAGGCGCCCGGCAGCAGCCGTCAGACGTTCGCGCAAATCCTCCCGGGACGCACAAGCAGCGAGGGCACCGACATCAACAAGCAGATCCCGCGCGGCGCCCTTCTCCTCCCGCGTCGCGAAGCGCACCCGCCTCCGGTCCAGAAGCCTTTCGGCCACGGCACGGAGGCGCCGCGCCGCGACGTCGTCCTCTCCAGCCTCGGCAGCAACGGCGCTGTCGAGCTCGGACGCGAACGGCGGCCCCTCCTCACCCCACAGCCCAGTGTCCTCATCCACCACTCTGCCCGCCCCTCTCAACCTCTCCGCCTGAGCCGCGGCAACGGTCTTCAAACGACCCAGCAATGTCTCCGCCGCGCGTTTCTCCTCCTCAGTCCATCAGTCCGCCTCGCAGTACCCGTATTTCCGCAACGTGCGGGAAGCGCGAGCCTCCAGTCGCAACTCGAAGCGTCGCCGCTCCCGGAACGCCGTCGTATGCCTGGCCCTCATGAAGTCCGCATACTCCGGCAGGTCCTCCTCGAACACCAATTCCCAGGGATGCTTCACACGCGTCGTGGCGACGAAACCGATCCCTGCAACGGCCGCGGTCTTCGCTGACAGGTGCACGCGGACTTTCGCCAACGTCATCCCCTGCGCCTTCCAGTGCGTCAACGCCCATGCCAGCTGCAACGGGTAGTTCTCGCGCCACACGCCCTCCTCCATGGTGGAAGACACTCTCTGCCTCCATATGGGCACCCAGTTCCGCCGCTCCTCGTCTCCCGGGAAAAACGACCGCGGCCGACCCTGCCCGTCTGTCCCTAGATCGATATCATCGAACTCGACGAACACGCAAAGGGGCGCCTGCAAATCCGGCCGAGCGCCATTGTGCGGGTCGGCGCCCTCGGGCCAAATGTAGCCGCGCAGCGTACCCATCGCCCCGTTCATGAGCCCCGCCTCAACCCAGAGGTTCTGAGTCAACAGCACGCGGGCCCCTTCGCAGACGTACAGATCGTTCTCGAGTCCGCGGAAGTCCTCGGACGCCATCTGGTCTGGCCTAGACTTCTGCTTTTTCTCCTTTTTGTCGTGGTAGGCACGCAACGCCGCGATGGCTTACCACTCGCAGCGGCTACCTGGTACAACCTCTCCATGTTCACTCTATCGGCGCCACATGCACCCGAGGCCCGATCCTTCCTGCCGTCCATCAGCAGCGGGGCCGTCTCGAAGGCCGCCAGCTCCTCCCTCCCCTCCTTGGTCTTTTGCAGCACCGACCTGTTCCGGCGCTTCAACCACGCATGATCCCGCTGCTCCCAAGTGCACTGCGCCATGCCTTTCGTGACCTCCAAAAAGCGATCAGCATCCTGCCTGTACTCCGCCTGCCGCTCCTTCGACAGCCACTCTTTCTCACCGCGCCACCGGTGCACGCGCCGGAGCACGGCCACGTCCTGGAACGTATCGCGCACGAAACTCCCATTATTCACTAACCTGTCCGTGCTCCAGGCGTCGTCGGGGGTCCGCTCCGCCCCCCTGGGCTTGTTCTTCGCAGACCCCCCATACGCGCCATCCGGTACAGGGGGTCATCGCCGATTGGCGGCGCCTGCTGCGGATCCCCGGCGAGCACGGCATCCTTCCCGCCGAGATACACTGGCCTCGCACCCTGAGCCGCACGCTTCGCCGCAACACCAAGAGTATCCTGCACCTTGAACTCGATCTTGCCCAGCATCTGCCGCCCGATCATGCTCATCTCATCCAACACAAACAACCTCGCCTGACGCAGTCTAGTCTGCGTCTTTTGAAACCGGTCCCCGTCCTTGCGTACCCAAGGGCCGCAATATCCCACCGGCACACCGAACGCCCTGTGCAGGGTGGTCGCGCCATATTTCAACTGGAACGAGGCGCACCCGGTGGGAGCGGCGAGCAAGCAGCAATTCCGCTCCTCCTCATCAATCTCTTCAGGCCCTCGCCGGATTTCGCGCACGCCGCGGCGATCTTGATCAGCCTCGTCCTCGGGGCAAACTGCCGCACCCGCTTTCGCCTCGCGGCTACGAAACTGCGCACGGTGCGCGATTTCCCCGTGCCGGCCACGCCCGTGACCATCAATCTCAACGGGTCGGCCTCAGAATGGCGGTCGTCCATGACGATGTCGTGGGCGAACTTCTGCCAGGGGTCGAGATCGGCGCGCTCGACGACCTCGGCCCCGTCGCCTACCTTGGCCTTTCCGTACCACTCATCCCGGAGCTTCTCCAGACGCCCTCGCTCGCTCGTCGACACATTGCACGCCTCGTTCAACCAATTGAAGTCCTTGGGGTTCACCCGGACCCTGCCGCGCACCTCATCGCCCGCAACATCCCCGACGCGCACGTCCGCCGCCTGCACAGCAGGGCCTGCCGCGCTGACGCGCGCATCGGCTGGGCGGCGCTCCCACTCGGACGCCTCCCCCGCGGCCGCAGCAGACTCAGCGCCCTCCCCCGGCCGCGCCTCGCGTAAGACAGCATCCCGAGCCTCCTCGTTCGGGTCCTCGTCCCCGCGCAGCACGAGTCTGTCCACCAAGTCCTCCACTTCCTCCCCCGACTCCGACTTCTCGCTGTCTCTGTCATCGTCGCCGCGCCCAGAGCCATCATCGGACGCCTGCCCCCCGGCGCCGCCCGCCGCCTCCTCTGCCCCCGCGCCCCGCCCCTGCTGTCGCGCCTCATGCCGCCTCACCATTTCGCGGCGCGTCCGGCGCAGCAGCTCCCGGTTGCTAGCGACCCCGTCTTCCAGGATGGCGCCGAGCACTTCCTTGTAGAACGGGTTCGCGCGCTCGTACTGCTCCACGACCCACGCCGGAACCCACTGGCGGAGCATGGGGTCAGTGAGCATCTCCATCATCATATGCCCCCAATACTGATCGCTCTGCCCCCCCAGGCCCTCCCCCCCGACTTGAGCCAGAGATCCTGCACGCCCAGGAACCGCTCGCTTCCAGCATCCTGGCCAGCACCGCCCGCCAAAGGCTGAACGAACTCCGTGGCCCCAATGCAAGCCGCCGGCACCGGCCGGACGTCCCTCAGCATCTACTGTTCGATCATGGCCTTGCGGTCCGCGGTCGCCATGTGCCGCCAGTGCGCGATGACGTTCGCCCGCGCGTACGCCTCGTGGCAGGCGTGCTGCACGTTCGCGCACTCCGCGCTATAGCCAGGGGTCACCTGCAGACACACCGCAGGGTTGCCGCGCCTCAGCTTCCCGCGGTACACAGCGTACTTCCAATAGAATTCGAACAACGACACATCGCGCACCTCTTCCACCGAGATGGACTCGTCCCCCCTGGCACGCTGCCGACGCACAAACTCCAGGCGCTTGTCGTACTTGTCCACTTTGCTATCCCAGTGCACAGGCTCGTCATCTGCCTTGTCCCGCAGCGCAGACGCAGGCTTCAGCGCGCGGGCCCCCGTCGTGTTGAGGGTCACGACGGGCAGCATGGACAAAACCATGGGCAGGCGCAACCCCAGCAGCGCCACCTCGTAACAGTGGTAGTCCCGCTCCCCGAGCATCCGAGCAAAGAACTTCTGAAAGGAGCGCCGAAGGAAATCAGTCCCTTCGCCCTCTGGGACGTAAGCGCAGACCTCGTTGACGGCGTCGTCGAGCACCTCCTTGATCTTCCGCGAGCCCTTGGGCGCCTTCGGCGCGTACTTCGTGACGTACTCCACGACCGCCCACAAGTTCAGAACGGGACGCCAGTCAATGTTCCCCATGTTGGCCAACAGCACGTGCTCCTCGTAACTATTGCAGAGCCTGTCGTTCCTCGGAAACACCGCCTGCCAGTGGCCCTCCCTGCGGCCCTTCTCCATGCGGAACGGCCGGGGCCCGACGCGGCCCCACCTGTCGCGCGGGAAATCATATCGGCAGAACACGCACCCCTCCTTTCCGCGAGCACACTCGTGAACCCCGAGCCGCGGCGGCCCCATGCCATGCTTCGTGTGCCGCGCCACCCTGTTCACCAGCGCAGCCACCAGTCGCCGAACGGGTTGCACGTCCAACTTCCCCGACGCCTCGGACGCAAAGGCCTCGTCCAGAACCTTCCGCAAGTTCAAGCACTCCGGCGCAGAAGCGGGCACGCTACGCACCGCCCAGCCCTCCGACGTCTCGCGCACAGCCTCGCCCTCCATCTCCACGTCCACGTCGAAGGCGCCAACCTCGTCGTCCCACGTGTACCTGCACGCGCCCGCGTCGTCGTAGCACGGGTTCCACTCCGAGACCACGTGCCCGAAGAACTCATAGCACCGCTTCTCCAAAACGCTCTGCAGCGCGACGTCCTCATGCTCCGGCTTCAGCACGCCGAAGTCGAGACCAGCACCCCCTAGTCGCTGCCCGCGGGCCCCGTGGGGGACCCCAGCAGGTCTCGACCCCCGAGCAGCACCGCGGCCCTCAACGCCATCACCATCCTGAACGTCCTCCACGGGAACACCCCCCGCCTCGTCCTCCGGCGCTGGATCCTCTGGCCCGACGCGCTCGAAAGCAACGTCGGCCTCCGCCCCCTGGCCGCGGACGCCCTCCTCCCCTTGCACGAGCACCAGCCACCCGCGATCCACCAGGGCGTCGAGGAGCGCAGAAGCCCTGCCCACGAACTCATCCTCGTCGTCGCCTGCGCCATCTTCACTACATGATCCCGAAGCCGCAGAGCCCTCACCCGCAGGAGCCCGCGGCGCACGCTGGCCAGGCCGGCCGGCAACGGCGCGCAGGACCTGCTCCAGGGCAGCGAGGGCAGCACCACGACGCCTCCGCTCCTGCAGGGGCCAGGCCAGCGGTCCTGCCACAAGCGAGGGCAGGCACGCCGCCACGTCGCTCGCCACGCTCGGCGGAAGCATGTCCCCCTCCCCGTCCACGTCCGCGCGAACCCGCGCAACCGCCGGCCCAGGCAGCCCCACGCTGAACCCGTGGTAATGCAGATTGCCACCCGCGCCACACTCGGCCCTGTCCATGGCCATGTACTTGAACTGCTCCGAGTGGGGCAGTACGGCGGGCATCACCATCCGCATGTTCAGCTCCACCCGCAAGGCCATCATGTAGGCCACCAGGTCCGGGTTGTCCCTCGCGAAACGGAAGCGCTCCTCTCGCCCGTCACCAACCCAATCCCCCAGAGCACGGTCTCCCGCCGCCCGCGCCCCTGGACCTCCCCCCATGCGCTGAATGTCATACGCGGCGTTGTAAAACGGATGCTGCGTCCACCAAATGGACGGGTGACGGCCGAGCCCGACGACATCCGGCACAAGCGCACGCCCGCGCTGAGTCCGCCCCTTCCCCGCCGGCAGGTCCAGCTCGCGGAGAAACCGCCTGCCGACCGGCTCGGCGCCGTCCGCCTGAGTGCCCTCGACCCAGGGCGGGTGCCAGGACAGGTGCTTCACGGTGCTCTTCAACTTCTTCGACTCATACGACCAGTGCATGGTGGTCGAGGGCACATCGCGGCCCACGTTCGCGAGCTGGCCCACCAGGATCCGCACGCGGTCCTCGCTCTCCAGGATTTGCCTGAGCCCGCTCTTCGTCATCACACTTGGGCCCTGGACGCCGAGGCCCGCGCGCCTGTACATGGTCCGATACACCCCAAAACCCTTGCCCCGCGCCTCGTTCAGGAGCATCACGTTCACCATGGCCCACATCACGCGCTGGCCACGCGGGCCGCCGACGAACTGCCCGGTGCGGTAGCGCATCAGGTGCTGCACCCAGTCCTGCACGGACACCCGCCGGGGACGGTCGTCGAAGAGGTCGCCGATGCCCATGGGAAACTCCAACGGGAACGCCCTCGCGAAACGCCCGATGGCGCGAGCCGGGACCGGGTCCTCGCTCTGTCCGGGCCAGCCGTAAATCACGCGCTCACCCGTCCGCGCGACTGCCTCGTCCTCGTCAAACTCCGGCAAGTTCTCCTCGACGCACCCCGTGTCCCTATCGCGCGCAGCTGCCACGAACGTTCCCGCCATGGCCAGCTCGAGCATCACCTCGTCCAAAACCGACTCGCGAGAGACGCCGCCCTCCGCACCGGCAAACCGGCCCTGCACACGGGGTCGCATCCAATCGACTAGGAACTCGACGCGCACGCAGTCCACGGCCACGCGGTCCCTCTGCACGGACTTCACGGCGTTATCCTCCCGCGCCGCAGCCAGCAGGCGGCCGAACAGGTCCTCCGTCGTCTCGTCGTCACCAAACTTCAACCCCTCCAACTGGCCCTCCGCCTCCGGCTGCTACCCCGTCCACCATCGCTGCACTGCCCCACCATACTCAAACTGCGCCTTGTCGAGCCACGCACTGAACACGTCGTGATCAACGGCCATGGCTTCATCTTCCACGCCGACGTCGAACTCCCCGTCAGCCGCCGCAACGGCATCACCCTCGGCCGCGGCCTCCGCGCCGCCCTCGTCGCCTCCCCGCGCATCGTCGCCCTCGCGGCCAGCAGGCTCGCGCCCGGCGTCGTCGCGGGGCCCGACGAAGTTCACGTCGAAGCCCGCGGCAATGAACTGGCGCGGCGTGACGACGTCGACGCCACAGGGGACGCAATCCCGAGCAATGGCCTCCGCTTCCGTCACGGGCCCAAGCTCCTCCGGCTCCCCGGCCTCGCCCCCCGACGGCAGGACGCCGTCTTCGCTCTCTCTCGGCGCGTAGGACGCGAGGATCACGTCGTCCGGGAGCACGTCAAACAGGCGCGGGTCGTAGTACTTGTGCATGGGCTCGTCCGCAGTACCCCCCAGGCGCCAGGGCCCATACGTGCCCGCAAACGCACACAACGCCCGGAGCACGTGCCCGCAGTAGCGCCAGCGCTCGTGCAGGCCCTCCACGACCTCCTTCCCGAACCCTACATTCCGCCGCAACATCAAGCTGAAGGGCACTTTCCGAGGGTGCCAGGGCAGCACCACCCGCGGCTCCACGTGCTCCTGCAGCTCCCTCCCCCTGCCTCCCTGATCGTACTCGATGATCACGTCCCCGCTGAGCAGCACCTCCACGACGCGCCCTGGAAAGACCAGGCGCCCGTGCAGGTCCACGCCGAAGCGCTGCCGCTCCTCGTCCGTGCAGCCCGCGGCCATGCGCTCGGGGCGGCGCGGGTCGTCGGGGCGCTCGCCGGGCCCACGCGCCGAGTTCACGCGGTCCCCGACACGGAACCCCTTCATGAAGTCGTGGCGCCGCGAGAACCCTGCCACGTCCTGCGGGAACGAGATGATGTTCTTGCGGAACTTGCGCAGCCCCGTGCGGGACACCGTGGCCAGGTGCACCTGCATGTGGTCCAGGGCGATGAGCAGGCTCTCCGTGAGCGTAGCCTGGTCGAAAAGCTCGCGCAGGTCATCGGACGGGAAGCGGAAGCTCGGGTCCATGTGGTTCTGCGCGGTGCGGAGCCCCACCACCTGATACAGGTCGTCCTCCGTGGCCGCGGCCGCCGCCTGCTTGTCCAGGTCCTGCCTGCACCGCATACACACGCCCCTGCACTCCAGAGCGAAGCCGCCCGGCGGGTCGCGCGGCGGCACCTCGTCCCACTCGGCCACCTCCGTGCTGCACGCGGCCAGCCCGTCCCCGCCGCGCCTCAGCAGCAGCATCTCCTCCGCGAGCTGCTCCGGCGGCTCGAAAGCCGGGTGGAACGCCGGGAACCGCTCCTGGCACTCGTGGCACGTGAACTTCACCATCCGCGTCAGGATCGCCTGCGCCGCCTGCACCGCCCGCACGGACGCGTCGCGCAGCTGCACGTCGCACTTCGCCACGCGCAGCGGCACCGTCTTCAGCGCCAGCAGCATGCACTTCTGGCGCACATCTCCCGCGGCCAGGCGCCGACGGTGGTCAAGCAGAACCTCCCGCCATCCGTGGCCCGCGCGATTGCGAACGCGCCCTTGCGCTTGAAACGCCCACTCCTGCGCCTCGGGCATGGCCCCGAACACGAACACCTCCCGAGCGGCAAGCCCCTCCTTCGCGGGGACCCCCCCTGGAGCCCATCTCGTCCGAATCTCCACCCGCAGAGCATCGCCGTAGCGGCCGCGTTTCTTCGCTCGACGCCCTCGCCCTCGACCCCCGCGACCCGCCCCCCCTGGCGCCCTGGGCGGAGGCCTGCCGCAGCGCGTCGAGGCCCTCCATCGCAGTGCGCTCGCCCGCACCGCCCTCGGTCAGCAGCCCCGCCACGCCCGCGTCCCCCTGGAGCTGACCCACCCAGACGCGGCCCGGGTTCTCGCCCTCCTCCGCCCTGCGCTCGCGGGGGCCCTGGCCCCGCCCCCACGCACCCGCCATGTCCGCGGGCTCCCGCCACCCTGCAGGGCGCTCCACGGGCAAGACGACCACGTCGTCGTCCGGGACCACGTTCGCCGCGAAGCCAACCGCAACGCGAGACTCGCGCTGCCATAGCGCCTGAAAGTCGTCCGCGTCTCCCCCACCCGGCTCATCGCAGCACCGCACCGCCCGCCACTGCGTCGCGCCACCCTCGCCCACGACTGGCGTCTGCAGCATGCTACACTCGAAGCGCACCCGAGGCCACTGGGAGCGCCAACGGAAGTCTTCCTCCACGGAAACCTCCTCCCACCCCGTGCGCGCCTCGCTGGGGTCGCGACCCTGCGCGCGACCCGCTAGCTGCAGCAGCGCGCGCCCGAAGCGGCCCGGTTGCCCTGGCTCCATGAGCGCACCCCACAGCGCGTCCCCGTCGGACCCCTGGAAGCGCACGGCAGCCCGATCGCACCCTCGCCGCGACACCAAGTACGCGCGCACGGCATCGACCAGCTGCCGCAGCCGCTTCTCCTTCAAGTGCGGCACGGACGCCACTGCCCACGCGCGCGCAGGCGCACCCCCGCTTCGAGGCAAGGCAGCGCGGCGCGGCGCGCGCCCCTCCGCGCCCTCCGCCGCTCGCGACGCCGCCATGTCTGCCTCCGCCGGCGGCCCGGCACCATCGAGGCGCACGAGCTCCGCGTCGAGCGCCGCGCGCACCTCGCCCGGCAGCGCCACGTCGTCCTCCGAGGCGCCCTCGCGGTCCGACGCGGACCGCTCGTCCTCATGCTCCGACGCCGAGAGCTCCGCCATCTCGGCGAACAGCTCGCCGCCGCGTGCCTTTCCCGCGGCCCCGCGCCCCGCGCCGCCCGCCTCGGCCCGTTCTTCGGCGGACGTCTTGCGCCCGAGCCTCCTGCGCTTCGCTGGCCTCGCCGCCTCCGCCGCGCCCTCGCCAGCACGCCCGCAATCGTCAGCCCCGCTCGCAACACTGGCACCGGCCGCCTCTGCCTCAGACTTCTTGCGCCCCAACCGCCGCCTCCCCGCGCCGCGCCCCGCGCCGCCCCCGGCAGCCTCCGCCTCGGACGTCTTACGGCCCAGCCGCCGCTTCCCACGGCCCCCGCGCGGCCCCCCGTTGGCCTCCACCTCCGACGTCTTGCGCCCCAACCGCCGCTTCCCGCGCCCCCCGCGCGCCCCCCCGCACCGCCGCCCTCGCACACCGCGCCGCCCGCCGCGTCGTCGCCCTCGCCGCCGCGCGCAGCGCCTTGATCCTCCGACGCAAGACTCGCCTCAGCGCCCTCCGCCCGGTCGCGCTCCTCCTGCGACGTCTTGCGCCCCAAGCGCCGCTTCCGACCACGCCGGCGCCCCCAGCGACGCCGTCCTCCTGCGGCCCTTCCCCCGCGGCGTCGCCGCCCTCTCCCCCGAGCGCAGCGCCCTGGTCCCCCGACGCAGCAGACGCCGCCCCCGCGCACCGCGCCGCCGCGCCCCTCAACCACTCCTCCCAGTCCAGGTCGGTGTCGCGAACCTTATAGTACTCATCCCCACGCGCACGCGCAGCGCAGGCAGGCAAGAGCAGGCGCCAGCAATGGCACCGATCGCACTGCGCCCAGTTCCGCATGCAAAACAGTTGCGACGCCCCGTCGTCGGCGCCCGCGCACACCCCGGCCCCGCCGCCGCCGTCGGCCCCCTGATCCTCGCCGGGCACTTGCCCCGCACTCTCGTTCGCGTGCAGCCTGTTCCCCTTGGACCGCGGATCGACGTGCGGATAGCACGGCGGCCCTGCAAACTGCTTGAGGTACTGCTGCTTCATCGGGTACCTTCGAATCTCGTCGCTGGTCAAGCGCAGCGCCTCCATGCAGTCCTTCTCGCTGCAGTCCACCTCGCTGGTCTGCAACTGCGCCAAGTACTTGTTGAAGACTGGCCTGCTGTACCACATGAACACCGTACCCCCCTCCCGCCCCTTGTACGACTCCCTCTCGGACCCGAACCGAGTTTCGCCCTCTCCGCAGCGATCTTGCGCGGTCCGCACCCCTGCGCCCTGCTCATACACGAAGCCCGATCGCTTATAGATTTTGGTAATTCTGAAATTATCATGCACCTGCTTCAGGCACTGCTCATACTCACTGTTCGACAGCACGAACCGCCCGTGCTCGTCCACCTCACACAGCGACTTCAACTCAGGCTTCATCTTCGCCGCCGCTTCCCACATCGCGTGCCGCGCGTACCACTGCTTCGACGGCTTGTTCGCCTTCAAAGCAAACTCCTTGTACTTGTCCAACGCGAGCGCAGGAATCGGACCCCTGACGCGCCCGTGCGGACACCCATGCCTGGCACACTTCCCGCACACGTCGCTCCCTTTCTGCGGCCGAAACCGACACTGCTCCCGCCCCCAGCCGCCTCCCCACGTCATCCCTTTGCAGCGGTCCTCGTCCACGTATCCGGCTGGAACTGCCTGGACTCCGCCTCCGTCGCGAGCGACCCATCCGCAGCCCCGCGCGACCGACGCGCTCTCCTGCCCTTTCGCGAGACCCCCACGAACTCCGCGCCGCTCGCACCTCCTCCATCATCGTCGCTACTGAAATCCGTCATGCCACGGATACGCGGCAACGCACTGCCCGAAGCCCGCCCTCCACCACGTCCCCCAACGCGCCCCCGCCCCCCCCGCGGGCCGCGGCCGCCGCGGCCGCTCTGCCCTCCGCCTGCAGCAGGCCCCGCGACAATACCCGCGTCGTCGTCGTCGCTGCTGAAATCGGTCATACCTCGAATGCGCGGCATCTGCGCGCGCGCGGCTGGCGCGGCACCACCCCCGCGCCCGGGCGCGCCCTCCATCCCACCGCGATTGCCCTCGTCCTCCGCTGAACCCTCGTCGTCGTCACTGAAATCAGTCATCCCCGGAATCCTAGGGAGCGCCGCGGCCCTGCCAACGCTATCGCTCCCACGGCTCTCGGACGCACGTCGCGTCGCCCCCCCTTCCGCCGGGTCGGCCCCGCGCGGACCCTCGACACCTGCAGCAACACCCGCCGCCTCCTCGCCGCGCCGCGTCCTCGCAACAACGCCGGCCATGACTTTCGGGTTCTGCGCGCCGCGCAGATGCGCACCTCGCTGAGTCTTCGCGGCCGCTTTCTTCTTCGGCGCATTCTTCTTCGGCGCCCCCGCCACCGACCGCTCCCACGGCGCGACGCCGCCATCTCCGAGGGGCACGCCGTCGGCCAGGCGGCCGACCACATCGACGACCGCGGCGACGTGCCCCTCTGGATACCACACAACACTACCCATGTCCTGCCCCTCCGCGCAACCCAAAGGCCACGCGCCGGAACACTCCCCACGCAGTACATGGCCTGCGCTGTCAGCCTCATACACGCGCACCCTCGCCCGCCGCGCCTCCAGCCATGCCTGAACCGTCGCAAAATTCATTCTCTCCGCAGCGTCACCGCACGCCCCAGCCCCGGAATCATTGGCGCACTGCAACTCGAAGACACACTCCGCGTGCGCGCGCGTGCCGGCACCCCCACACCGAGACACACTCAATTGCAAGCACTTATTCCGCCACGGCCCCAGGCAATCCCCCGCATCGACGACTCCGAATCTCCCCGACGCGACGCCTCGTCGCAGGCGCCGACGCCACGCGCGGGACGCGCCAGACGCCCCGGCAGCACCGAGCCCCACGCGCGAAAGCTTGTCCCAAGGCACCCCGCCCATAGCGACGAAAAGACAAACCACGCGAAGCGCGGCAACACCGACGCACTGCCCCGCACCCTGCGACGCCCTCCAGGCAGCATCCCCCACGCACTCGTCCGCGCCCTGGCCCGCCCTGCCCTTGGCACCGCCGATCCCAATGCCGGGGGAAAACCTGCGCGCGCACACGCGCCGCCCCCCGCACCTCCGCGCGAAGAGCCCACGCAGGCCACAATAAAACCACTTGGCGGCTCGAACATTCGCGGCAGACGGCACACCGTCCGGCAAAGCTTCCGCGTCGCGACAGAAGGTCTCTCTCTCCTTCCACAGGCGCGCCACAGCGGCCCGCCGCGCCGTGACCACCTTATCGTCCACCTGCGGCGGCACGCCCCGAGGGCGACGAGGACACACGCGGCGCGCAGGGCCGTGTCGCCCACGGTCCACGCAGCATCGTCCGGCACCACGGCAGCGCGCGAAGCGGCGCGCGCACGCGGCTCCGCGTCGACTGCACGCGCCGCGCGGGCGTTCAGAAACTGCTCCAATCGCTCGTCCTTGTGCGCTCCCCCATGCGCCCGGCGGCCATGCAGTACGCGCTCCGGGGACGCATCACGCTCCAACGAACGCGGCACGACGGGAGCCAGCACACTCCCCGCGATCTGCTCGTTCCGCTCGGCCGCCAGCTCCGTCCACCGCGCCACTCCGCCTCCCGCCGCGCACACCGAGACCACCGGCGCGACGCGCGGCACGCTTTCCGGAGCGATTTCTGCTCGCGCTCCGCCGCATCCAACGCGGAATCATCGACGACCTACTCGTGGATCACGGCGTGCTCTGCGAGCAAAGACTCCCGCAGCCGATCGCCCGATGCGCGTGACTCCGACCCGTAGACTCGGGCCGGGAGCGGGCCCACGGCCGCGTCAGGAGCCGAGGCCAACGCCAGAGCCAAGGCGGAAGCCGGGACCGTTGCTGGACAGACGTTGTCGTCAGCTCGAAACCAATCGTCGCCCGCGTCGTTCTCGTCGTCGTCGTCGCAGTCGCTGGCGGCGAAAGCACCAATTTCCCCCGCGTCAAAACGTTCAATAAATTCGGGGTGGTCACGATCTTCATCGGCGAATTCTCTGAGTGGCGCACTGGGACTGGCACGGCGACCGTGACCGGGTCTTCTCCCTCTTCCATTTCAACCTCCAAATACCCCCGTAGCCCCGAAACGGACCCCCAGAAGCCCAACACGCCTCCGGAACCGACCGGCGCCTCCAGCGCATACCCCTCCCCATGTTTTGCCACTCCTCCCGCCCCCGGAAGCTCCGGAGGCACCGGAAACTCCAAAACCTCCGGTTTTTCCTCCTCCTCCTCCTCCTCCTCCTCCTCCGCCATTTCGACCTCCGGATGCCCCCAGACGCCCGAAACGCCTCCGGAACCGTCCCGCGCCTCCAGCGCGCACGCCTCCCTATAATCTGCCACTCCTCCCGCTCCCGAGAGCTCCGGAGGCTCCGGACGCTC
>CAUYUJ010005097.1:22500-59116 GCA_963575745.1 Prorocentrum cordatum | reverse complement strand
CTCCCCCTCCCCTCCTCCTCCTCCGCCTCCTCCTCCTCCTGCTCCTCCTCCTCCTCCTCCCCCTCCTCCCCGCGGTCGCTCTGCCCCGCCTTCTCCGTTCCCTCGCCCTCCTGGCGTGCGTTTGGCGTGTCGGAGCTGTCTCCCCACGCGTTCGACGTGTTTGTTCGCTCTGACGCTTACTTGGCGCATTGCTCGTACGCTTGCCTAGTTGCACCTGTCTGCCCACGCGCGTTTGGCGCATGGTTGCTTCGTTCGGTTCCGTTCCTTCGATGGGCTCCACGAGTTGCTCGGCGCGCCTGGGCCGATCGACCGGCCCGCGCTTTCGGCCCTGCGGACAAAGAAGTGCCGCGCAGTCTTGAGCGCGGGAAGTTGTGCGCGGAGGGGGCAGGAGCGCGGCAGGACGCCGCCAGGAAGGGGCAGTGCTTCACAGCACGTAGCTGCGCAGAGCGACGGAGAGAAAGAGAGAGAGAGAGAGACACGCACACACAGACAAGGGGAGGAGAGAGAGAGAGAGAAGGAAATAGAGAGAGAGAGAGTCCGCGCCCATCGTCGATCGATTCGTTGGTCTTCGGCTACCCACGTCCCCCTCCGTGTGTCCGTTTCTTCCCTTTCCATTCGTTGGATCATCGCGTTGGACAAAGTAAGAGTAAGACATAGAGATATAAATAAGACAACATAACCAGACAGGCAGAGGCAGAGACAGAGAGAGAGAGACAGAGACAGAGAAGAGTTGACACGTACATAGGTATTGGTGAGGATAGGGGCAGGATAAGCGGGGGAGGGAGCGGGGGTGCCTGAAGGCTGACGTGAGACGGGGGGGAGGGCGGAAGAAACATATAGCGGTTAGGAAGAAGGGGGTGGTTGGTTGGGGGAGGCGTACACGCGGGTCGTTGAACGTAAGTATTCTTGAATTCCCCGATCCCGAGCTACTTCAAGCGCGTTCCTACAAGAATTGGCATGGTTTTGTTGCGCGTTGCTATTCTCTGGGAGGGCCTGAACCCCATCTATGTCGTCCGCCTTCGGATTTAATGTGTTAACCTACTTTGTCTGACATGGCGGGCAAGGAAGTGGTCGCGAGGATGATGCCACGCGCTGGCGGCCACAGGCAGACGAGACGTATCGCAACTTGGTGCAGGACAAGAAGCGAGAGAAGGACATGGCCCTCCGAGCCTCGTTGCTCTTCGCGCTCGACCCCCCCCCCGGTCCCCTCTTCGATCGCCGCCCCTTCTCGAGAGGGTTGCCCCTATTGCCATGCACTCCCCTTCCCCTGAATCCCCCTCCCCTCGCGGCCCTCTCCGACTGGCCCACCCTCCCTCACTCGCTTTCTGGTCTCTCCGATCCTTGAATACTTAACCCCTCCTCCACCACATCTGTGTTGTAGTACACATGTATATCCGCATATGTGTGTACCGTGTTTCATTATGTTTACATAAGAAGATGTGTGCGCGCACATGTGTATATCTGTTGTAAAACTGTAGGACACAGATACGTTGAACATGCCATACACGTACATTGTCCTTCGTACGTCCTCTCTCACGCCTCCCCGTTCTCACATCTAAACACCACCTTGGCATCATCATTCCAATATTGTTTTTACCATTCCGCCCAATCGCACGTTTCCACCACCTCCTCGCTCTTCCTCGCAATTTCCAGCTTATTCGGTGCTGTTCCTCGTGTGCTCAGTGTTCCTCCTGTTCCTTACCTTCGCACTCAAGGATGATTAATCGATTGGCCAGCCCACCCAGGTGGCCAGCCCTGACTAGTTCGCAGCGCGTGGTGAATTCCTGGCACGCCGAAGCTTGACACCTGGGTGCGTGACGGGAAGGAGGTCACCCTGGAGAGGAGACCATGCGTGCGCGTTTCCGCGTTGGCAACGTGCTGGCGACACAGAGCCTTGTACAGCAGCGGGTGCAGGGCGTGCCGATGGACGACAGGACCGAGTACTTCGGCGAAACCCAACGTGGTGGACAATGACGGCGGCGGCCACGAGCATTGGGGGGGCGTCGAGGATCCCTTGCAGCGAACAAGTACGGGCGACAGGAACACAAAGAGTACGGGCGAGCATTTGAGCGCGGCAGTACCACGATAGGCATGGTGCTGGGTGATGCGAACGACGACGACAGATCAGCGAGACGGGTGATTTCGCGAAGGCCAGGGCTGGGGACACGTATTTCGATGAGAAGGGGGGGGTGATCCATGATTTTTGGAACACCACCGTTAGCTCATTGGCATGAGGCTCAGTGGGGCACTTCACGGAACAAAAAGTGAAGGTGCTTATCAGTGGAAGCGGTTACGTTGATTTGGAGGACCAGCCTAATGTGTGTGTGTGTGTGTGGCGTGAGCGGTGCGGATGTATGGTATCGAAGACAAGATGGTGCCACCCATGGAAGCCGAAAGAGGCAAAACCGCAAATCCAGGACTTGACAGCACATTCGAGAATGTGAGGGGTGGGGGCCGAAGCCTTTACGACGTGCTGGGATGCCTGGCGGCCCAGCTGGACAGTGGAAGATCCCGCATCTGTAACCTCAGCCCCCTGCCCTTCTTCGCGGGATCGGACTTTCTGAAGGAGTTCCGCGTCCTCCGAACAAGCTTCTAGTCATGTCGGGGATGCCAATGATACCGCTTGGCTTGCCTTGGCCTCGCCCGCCTCATGGATACTCTTGGAGCCAGAGGCGCCTCTGGCGACGTCAGCTGGTTTAACGAAGCTACAATGTTGGGTAGTATACGGACTGAATTGGCTTGCGCTTCCTTACAATGGGGCCCATACCAAGAAACAACATGCTTGCATCCAGGGTGCCCTGGGTTTCTTGGGTTTCGATGGTTTTGCGATGGAAAGCGTGACGTTCGCACACCGAAAATCGATGGACGTCCTGGGGTCTCAGGGTTTGGTTTCTTGTAGAAGGTTTCTTGTGGACGGGCCTCCACTGTATTGCAGGGCATGTTTTGCCCCCACGGGCCATGGGCCTGGCCGTTCCGTCCTGATCTGCCAGCTGGACGCCCGCTCGCCCCCTGGTGTGCGCACGGCTCTGGGAGTTCAGCATAGCAGATCAGTGGCGGTCTTGCTTAGGCGAGCCGCTCACGTACCCTTACTCGGAAGCTGGGCGAGGGCTGGCAAATCCGTGGTAGCTAAAACGGCCTTCTCGGAAGAAAAAATCCCGGAATGCACCTCAGCGCGCTAAGTAGTAAACAGGCTGCTTCCCGGAAGAAAATCACAATTTCCCGGAGCTCCGTTCTAGCAGCCACGGGTTTGCCACCCTTCGCCGCCAGAACCGACAGTTTCCCTTCTAATCTGTGTCAATTCAAGTGGGTTGGGGGAAGGGCAGAGAGGGGCAGTGGGCAAGCTAAGTGCGCTCTCGCCACATTTGACATCTTACCCCTCCCTCCCATCCCTTCCCATTGCGCTGATGTTGGTTCTGCCCGCGGACGCGTGGCACTTCTGGCCTGAAGCTCCAACAGACAGACCCATCGTGTTATGCGCAATTGGACTAGGGCAGCTGCTCAATCAGAAAGAGGAGGTGGCGGGTGAGCAGGAGGACGGGCAGGAGGAGGAGGAGGAGGAGAAGGAGGAGGAGGAGAAGGAGGAGGAGGAGGAGGAGGAGGAGGGGAGAGGGAAGGACGGAGGAGGGGAAAGGAGGGGGGCCACTACGATGAAGAACTGACTCGGATTCGGAAAATTGGCCTGCGCCAGGGCGAGAGCGCCTTCTTGAACGTCGGGCGCAAAGTGCCGATCCGACGCTGAGGCCCACGCTGCAGCAGGAGCACCACTTTGGAAGGACCAAAAACGTGCTGATAGGGACAACGCATGAGGAAATCAGCTCGGCCATTTTGTGGTAGCTTGTTGTGTCCAAAACCAAGACAGCGAGGGAACAGAAGCCTTTGGAAGGTCCGTCGAAAGAGCTCTGGAAAGGAACTTCTGAAAACAAGCTGCGAACTCAAGCAATTATCTGCGGGGATTTCTGCCAGAAGGTGGAACGAGCTCTGGGCCTACCCTGCAAAGCAATGTGCGGATGGGATCGCGCCACTCCCCGGCCATCTTCGGGGGAGAGGAGAGTAGTACTCAGAGTGGGTATTCGTGGAGGGGGGGAAGGAAGTCCAGGAGAAGACCATCGACGTCGTGGACATGGCAAGCTGCAGGCATGAGCAAGTCGTAGAGGATCAGCGCACCAGATTGGCATGTTTCATCTGCGCCGTCTCAAGGGGGTGAGTCTGGCCTGACGCCAGCCTGTGCGTGACCCCCTTGGAGTGCAGCAGTCCTCCAGCCGCAGCTGCAGATGTTCGCGCCCGCGCCGCCGCCGCCCAGCGGACCTTTCGCCCGCGCGGAGGCCACGCCGGGGCCCGCAGGTCGGGGCCCTGGCACTGCTCTGAAGATTTGGTATCGGGCCCGCGTCAGGGGCCTCTCATCCTCCGCCTCCGCCTCCTCCTCCCTCTCCTCCTCCGCCTCCTCCTCCTCGTCCTCCTCCTCCTCCTCCTCCCCTCCTCCTCCTCCTCCTCCTCCGCCTCCTCCTCCTCCTCCTCCTCCTTCTCCTGCTGAAGTGATCCCCAAATCGTCTCCGATGACATCCAGCCCGCGTTTGAGGCCGTGTGGAGGCCCTCGCGGATAGGGCCCCGGCACCCCTTGCACGCGGCTCCCGCGTGGTCCTCGAGGAATCTAGGGCACACGTTGTGGCCATGCTGAGGCCATCGCTGGTAAGGGGCCGTGGATTAGCGACGGGTCCCGTTTCCATGGGAAATCGAGGACTTCCGCCGCCGAGCGAGGCGGCACCGGCCGCATCTTGGGGGGCACCTGCCCCGATCCATGGATTTGGCGACCGCGCGCCGAATCCATGGATCGCTAACCTATGTTTGCGCGCCCCCGAGGAGGGCCTCAACCTCCCCCAGACGCGCTTGCCGGGCAGTCCTCGAGGACATCTCGCGCACGGTGAGGCCTTGCCGAGCTCGTCTGCCATTCTCCCCCTCAGTGCGTACCCTGCGGGGCCTTCAACGCGCGGACCGTGCACGGCAGCTGCGCGGCGCCGCGGTGCACGCGGCTCGCTGGAAGCCACCGTTCTGGTCCGGCCACTCGCCCGGAGTGGTGGATCGACGCCGCGCATCGTGCAATGTTGCTGCGAGGGCGGCCGCCGGCGCTGCCCATCGGCCAGCGCAGGCCCGGGCAATGAATTTCAATAGGCCTCCCAGATGGGGTCGGAGTAGAGGGGGTCGGAGGATCGCGCCGCATCGCCGATGCATCGACGATGCAGCTCGATGTGGAGACCGTGTTTCCGCACGCCGACGTCGCCGATGCATCGCCAACGTCGCCGATGCATCGCCAATGCCTCGCTGATGCATCGGCGATGCATCGGCGATGTGGCGCGATACTTCGACCCCATCTAGAGGCCTCTAGAAGCCTTCTAGATGGGGTCCTCCTTCTAGAAGGCCTCCTAGGAGGAGGACCCCATCCAGGAGGCCTCTAGAAGCGTCCGGAGTGCTGCTGCCGTGGTGCAATTCGCGGGCCCCGTGGCAAGAGGGAGTGGGGCGAGCGAGGGGGAGGGGAAGTGAGAAGGAGAAGGCCTCTTCAGAAGGCGGCGTGACTTCTCAGAAGCCCTCGCGCCTTCTGAGAAGTTGTCGCCGTCTTTGGGGGAAGGCCCAGGAGACTTCTCAGAAGGCCACGGGACTTCTGCGCCTTCCGAGAAGACCCGCCCCTTCTCACTTCCCCCCCGCGCTCGCCGCCAAAAGGGGGGGGGCAGGGGGGGGTCTCCGAGGAGCGCCCCACCAGGAGCCGTCTCTCTCTCTCTCTCTCTCTGGTACCTCCCCCCTTACCACGGAGGGCGCAGAAGGCGGGGACGTGGAGCGACCATCGGGCACACGCTGGGCTCGATCCTAGGCCTCCTAGATGGGGTCCGAGCAGATGGGGTCGGAGGATCGCGGTGTATGTCTGTTCTGTCCTTCCTTTTGTTGCCCAACTCGAGGACCGAATTTTCATGGTGTTGAGTCGAAGGCATGCCGGGCGCGGCTCCCAGGGCCGCGGGGATGGATCACTCCCTACCTCAAGGACCTCCGTAGTCGAAAGTTTCCCAGCGAGCTGGCCGACTTGACCGCGACGGCGTTTGCCGCCGAGGCGTGGGCTGCGATGTTTGAGAGCCTCGCGCGCGGTGGGCTCAACGTCCATGTGCGCGCGGCCGCGCTCCTCCCCGCCGTGCGCTCCACCTGCTCGCTCGGCCACGCGGGTTGGTGGAGGCGGTGGGCGGGGCAGAGTTTCCTTTCGAAGCTGGCGGCGGCCGAGTGTGCCTGCCCTCCGCGCCAAGGCGACAGACCTCCCTGCGCACAGATTGGTTAACCCGCGGCGGCAGGGCTGGCAGGGGCGGGTGACCGCCGCGTTTCGCACCACGCCTCGCTGTTCGGCGCAATTGCATTTGCGACGTCGGCTCGACCGGTGGCACATGAACACGCCGCCCGGGCGTCGCGCCGCATGCGCGACGAAAGTTTTTAGGTTGCTTGACAGCCGCGCGTCGCCGAAAGTGAAAGCAGCTTACCTCCGCACCATCTGCAACGAGTGGTGTACCCAACGCTGCTTTCAAGGCATTGGCAGGTGCATATTTAGTTGCGGCCACTGCGAGGACAGCCTCGAACATTATGCACGATGCACGGTTGTTGGTGGCCTTTTCGCTGCCAGCTTTAATTGGCCTGCCGTGGATGCGGCTTGGGCGTTTGATTTCGCATGTGAATGCAGTCGAGCACCGACCAAACAGAACGGGATGGGGAACCTCCCCTCCTGCAGCGCGCTCGCGCTCTCTACGCTCTCTTTCGCCTTCAGAACAGCATTCGCCACTGCCTTTTCGCCCCCCAGGAGTATCTTGGGGCTTTCCGCTGCTTCCTCCGCCAAGGGTCGCGGTAGTTTGTTTCTCTTCCTTCCCCTCTCCTCCTCCTCCTCCCGCCTGTTCCCCGCCCCTGCCCGGAGGGCCCCCGCGCTCGAGGGTGTTCCTCGGTGCAGGGGCCTCTCAGGCCGTTCTGGGGGGCCGGCGGGCTCTTTGCACGGATGCTTATCGACGGCAGCATTGGTATCGACGCTCGTCGTGGTCGATCTCCCATAGCTACCATGAGGATTCCAGGCGTGGGTTCCTTTTTATATATGATGTCCATCTCTATCGTGCCTCGCTGATCTGGCACTGGCTCGCCGGCGGCCGCCGCCCCGCGAGTTTCACACGGGACGTGTGAATAGTGGCTTTGATGGTGTTTCTTTTCTTCTCCTTCTCTCCTCCGTTCTTTCCTCTCCTTCGCCGCCCTGTGCCTCCTCCCCCCCTGTTTCGTTTCTGCGGGTGGGTCCGAGGCTTTGCTTAGGATCCTTTGTCCGTCCCCTAACGGGGTCGGGACTGCCCTCCCCCTCTTTCCTCTCTCGCTTCTGCTCCTGCCTCCCTTTATTCCTCCTCCTCCTTCTCCTCCTCCGCTGCTCTGGTCGAGAGGATTCGTTTGAAGGAAGCCTCTGCAGGTAAGTCGTTGGGGTAGTTTGGATTCTAAGGGTCGCTTTGGTGGCGGCCACAAGTTTGAGGATTCGTTTGACAGAAGCCTCTGCAGGCAAGTAGTTGAGGTAGTTTGGATTCTTAGGGTCGCTCTGGTGGCGGCCACGATTTTGAGCCAGAGTGGCTGTCTCAAGTGTGACCGTTTTGGTGGCGTGCACTTTCCCTTCTGGTCTTTCAATTCAATAACAATCGCTGATGCTTCGCCGATGCATCGCTGATGCATCGGCGATGCGGTGCGATACTCCGACACCATTTGCTCGGACCCCATCTGGGAGGCCTCTGTCGATGTGATGGGGGGGGCGTGGATCACGGATGCCCCGAACAACGAAGGGTCGGGAATGAATAAGGCAGAGTGCGGTGGCGGCTATTGCTGCTCTTGTGAGCTCGCAGTGGCGCGCGAGGGGGTTCCAGGGGGTCGTTCCGAGCGCGCGCCCGCGGGAGGAGATGGCGTGGTCGGCGGGGCGAGCTCAGCGGCCTTGGCATTCGGTGCGGGAGCCGTTCTGCTTTCGAGCGCTCGAGTGTCGAGAGGGGCCCTTATCTTGGAAGCGGTGGGCTTGCAGCGATGGAGGCGTACGAGAGCGGGGGGCGATGGGGAAGAGAGCACTCCAGTCAGCAGGAGTGTTGCCAGCAGGAGGAAGATGAGCTGGCTGCAGGAGGATCAAGAGGGGGAAAACGATGTGGGGGATGATGAGGAAGCAACAGCATGAGCGCCAGCGGAAGGTAGGATAGTGGAAGATCCAGACAGCCTCTGCTTGGGTCCGGCGGGAGAGAGCGGGGGATGCGTGGGGCGCGGAGGGTTCCCCAGGGAGTCGAGTTGGCAGAAGGATGGGAGGTTTCGTCCTATCTGTTGTGGCCGAGTTTCTTTTCCTGTCCTCCCTCCGCCTCCCCCTCTCTCTCTCTCTCTTTCTGTTCGTCTTCCGAGACTTTGTTCAAGCCAAGGTCATCATTTTACCCCCAGGGCTCTCGCTGAAACGCAAGACTCCTTTTTCGCTGATGTCTCCGGCGTGGCGTCCACTGTTGAGGAATCGCATCAGTGAGGCACATGCACGAGTTGAAAGGCCGCTCAGGCGAGGGGGCAGCGATGCGGATTCAGGTTTCGTTCAATCCTGGGCGGTCCGTCGAATTACAAGATGCACAGCAGCCTATATCTGACGTTGCACGAGGTGAGGCGGTGAAAACACTCGTGAGGAGGCGTCTGAGTCGCAAGGGATGGCATCTCGCACGGCTCTGGCGACGCGGCTCAGAGCGCGGGGTCGTAGATTGAAGCTTGTTGAAGCTGACCTGTGCTTATCCTTTTTCGAACTGCACCCTGGCGCAGTCAACCCGCATAGCAAGCATGGGCAACCTTCCCAAGGGTGCTCTTGCATCCTTTCCCTTTCTGCCCATCCCTGTCCGCTTTCGCTGTCCGCGCCCCTCCCCAAAAGCGTCGGCATGGCCTTCCAAGGCCCTTGCATCCCTTGCATCCTTTCCCTTTCTGCCCATCCCTGTCCGCTTTGGCTGTCCGCGCCCCTCCCCAACAGCGTCGACATGGCCTTTCAAGGCCCTAGCATCCCTTGCATCCTTTCCCTTCGGCCCATCCCTGTCCGCGTTCGCTGGCCGCGCCCCTCCCCAACAGCGTCGACATGGCCTTCCAAGGCCCTAGCATCCCTTGCATCCTTTCCCTTCGGCCCATCCCTGTCCGCGTTCGCTGCCCGCGCCCCTTCCCAACAGCGTCGACATGGCCTTCCAAGGCCCTTGCATACCTTGCATCATTTCCCTTCGGCTCATCCCTGTCCGCGTTCGCTGCCCGCGCCCCTCCCCAACAGCGTCGACATGGCTTTGCATCCTTACCGCGCATCCTCACCGCGCATCCTCATCGTGATGATTGACCGTAACTTCGGTTATCCTTTAGGACCGGCCCTCTGCACGGGGTGTTGACCTCACGACCCGGTGGCTATTGCGTCCCCGCGGGACGTGCAGCCACGACTTCCCTGGTAACATTAAGTCGGGCATGTCCCTCTACAGGAGGAGTATTCAAACATAGTGAGAAAATAGTCTGGGGACGATGTTTCTACTATTTTCGATCGTTTGGGGGCATGTGTTGACTCTTTCACATTTGTTGTCCAAGCTCCGCCTGTAGGGGGACATGCCCGACCTAAGCTGGGATCAGGAACGCTCAGACGACAACTTTGAGCAGCGAGATGCATGCCACGCGCTGTCGCGCGAGCCTGCCGTCCCTGCCGCTGCCCAGCTCTGGCTTCGAGGGGGCCTTGGCCTGTGGCGTTCCGCTGCGCAGCATTCCTGCCCCCGCCACGCTGGCCAGCGCACGGGCAGAGTTCTCCTTCGCCTGAGGACACGATCGTGCACGCACGCAGGTTGTGCAACAGCCCATGGGTTCTAGGCAGCACTTGGGTATCGCGAGATTTGACAGACGTGGACTCAGCGTGCAATGAGTTTCAGACAGCTGCTGGATGGATGGTCTACGCTGCGGATGGTGCTGGCCGGTGGGAGGGGCGGCACAAGGGGTTCACTCGTAGTGTGGATGCGCGGGATATCCAGCTGCTTGAGGCAAGCATCGCATCGCGCCAGTGCTGCATGCAGCATGCAGAGCACTCAGCACAAGACCTGCTTCGGTTAAGTGCCCTGTTTGATTTTGCGCTGGCCTTGCAACTCCCCCTGTCCTCAGCCTCGTTCTCCTCCGCTTTCCTCCACCCCTCTTCCCTCTTGAAAGCATACTTGAGGGTCTGTCCAACGCCCGCTCCACGTACAAGTACGATCGGGAGCTTTTGGGCAGCGTGTCGCGCCGCGGGTTCTTGCCCGCCACGCTTCGGCGCGACGCGGTGTATCCACTTCCCAGTCTCCGAACGTCAGCGTCCTGAGCTGTTTCCAATCTTCCCGCCCCGCGGGGCGGAGCGACACGCTGTCGGATTGCAGGGCACATCGTGTCGCAAGGGCCGCCGCCGCGACTCGCTAAGCAAAAGCTGCCGACCGCATCTTGGGAGCGCATTTGCAGACGAGTGCAGCGAGCCAGTTGCCCCACTCGCCACCATCACCTGGCGCCCAGCGGCTCTTGCACAGGCCATGAACGCGCAGTACGGGGGCGCGCGCTCACAACCGCCAGCCGCCAAGGTGTGGGGATCAGCGGGAGTGGGCGGGAGGGCGAGAGAGCCGAGGTGAGGAGGCACGGAATCCAAGAGGAGTGCTCAGACGGGGGGATCCTCCAAAGGCCCACGAGTCCAGCAGCATTCTAAGAGCATCTGTCTTCGGGGTCCTCGGGCGTTCTGTCCCTCCTGTGAGCAGCTTCCATGGCCTCTCCTATGGCCAGGGATCGTCTCCTAAAGTCCTCCCCTCCCACATGGCATGTCTCGGAGACTTACAGAGCGTCCGTCACACACACACACACACACACACACACACACACACACACACACACACACGGGTAAAGCATTGAGTGCTCGACCTTTGACTGTGCATCAACGCCTATATTTTCCGCCTGTGCTTGCGCCCGCGCACCGCCTGGTGCATGGCCTGTCAGTCGGTCGGTCAGTGCCCTGGAGCGGGTCGCTGGCCTCTGCTCATACCATGCCCGCGCAACTACTACACAGATCGTGTCCTCGTGGTCGGTAATGTGCGCGTCGCCGCTGGCACAGCTCAAGAAGGGCTCTGGACTCCGGGCGACACTACACTACACTACTCCGAGCGTTGCGGAGTCGGATCGCTTCCATGCGGGACTGATTGTTCTGCGGTCCGAGCGGAGTCTTGCAGGCTATCACGATGAGCGGTTGCGTGACCGTCCTCCAATGCGTCGGCCGACAGTGGGTGGAGGTCCATCGCGTCAAAAGGCAGACTGCCAGAGAGGAGGAGGAGGAGGAGGAGGAGGAGGAGGAGGGAGGAGGAGAGGAGGAGGAGGAGGGAGGGAGGAGGAGGAGGGAGGAGGAGGAGGAGGAGGAGGAGGAGGAGGAGGAGGAGAGAGGAGGAGGAGGAGGAGGAGGAGGAGGAGGAGGAGGGAGGAGGAGAGGAGGAGGAGGAGGAGAGGAGGAGGAGGAGGAGGAGGAGGGAGGAGGAGGAGGAGGAGGAGGAGGAAGGAGGAGGAGGCGCAGGAGCAGGACGAGGAGGAAAGGAGGAGGAGGAGCAGGAGGAGGAGGAGGAGGAGGAGGAGGAGGAGTGGTCGCCCGATGGGCGGAGCACGGGATGGCTGGCACCCCCCAGCCCCGAGCAGAGCTTTTTGGTGCATGCCTCGGTGGGGCGTGAGGTGTATGCTGCCGCCTCGGGATGCGAGAGGCAGGCCGTGGGGTGAAGCTGGCAGGCACGGTAACTTCGAAATCCCACGTGGAAGTGGGAGCGCGATGGAGCGATCTGATGTTCGCCCGGCCCCCCCGCCATTGCTCGGCCCCGGGCCGCTGCTGCCGAGGCAGCGTCTTGCCAAGCTTCGGGCCTCGCAGGCAGCCCGACCTCGGCAACTTGTCCCCCTATCTCCACCAGACGGCTCCTTCCCCGTCGAGCGCGTGCGCGTAAGAGTGGCCCTGCTGCGCCCCCCGCCCCCCAGCCCCTGCGTTCAAAGGCAGTCAATCCCCCCTCATACTCATCACCCAGGCGCGCGAAGCCGTTTAGTAAACGCAGCCAAGGAAGGAATCGAACAGAGCAGGGCTGTTCAGTAAACGCCCAGGTCCGTCTAGTAAACGCCAATGATGGGGGCCGGGGTGGCCTTGCCTCCCTTGATGCGTCTTGTCCTGCATGTTCGCCTGGCACCTGTGCTGCGCCGCCTCTGGCCAACCCCTGGCTGCCTCCTCGGCGTCGGGGAGCGCGGGGCGCACGGACGTTGAGCTTCACCGAGGCTGCGGCCCTCCCCGACGGGGCCAGAGCCTGCGGCCGCCTTCCTTCGAGGCCACCCGCCTTCGCGCCTCGCGCCCCCCCGATGCGCGCGCAGCTGCCTTCGCGCCCTCGGGCCGCCACCCGGGAGAAGGGCCCCTCTCCGGCATTCCCCAACCCAAGCCGCGATGCTCGAAGCACGACTACATTTGCGCCCCATCGGGTGGCACGGCTCCCTCCTGGCGCCCAGCCCTCTCCTCTCACATGGGAGCAGCTCGCGCATCGCACCCCAAGCTCGCAACCGCCACGGCGTGCCTCTGTGGACTCTGGTCAGACAGAGTGTAATGCTCCAGTCACCTTCGCAGATGAGCGAACACTTACGGCTTGAAGCTCGTCCGCGCCGGAGGAATGATACAGCGATGGCGAGAAGAATCACGGCCCTGCCTGGGTCATCGACGGCCATATTGCACGCGAACAGCTGCAGCACTTTCCCCCAATCAGTTCGCGTGCAATGCCTGGCCGAGGCACGCGCTCTCCGCGGCAAGTGCCCCGGCAGCTGGCCGGCAGGCCCGGCGATGGCGGGGCTCCTCTTCGAGAGGGGGAGGGGCCTTCCTCATCGAGGGGGGGATGGGTGCCCATTCCCCGAGGGGAGGCTCTCCTGATCGAGGGGAGGGAGCCCTCCTTCTCGAGGGGAGGGAGCTCCCCTCGTCCAGGGAAGGGGGCCCTCCTTATCGAGAGGGGGGGTGGCCTCCGCCCCGAGAGGGGGCTCTCTCCTCGAGAGGAGGGGGGCTCTCCTCGTCGAGAGGGGGGGGGGGCCTCCTCCTACAAACGCGACGGCGTGTGCGCCCAGGACGTCGCTGGACGGCGGGCGGCCGCAGGGACCATCGCGAAGCTTCCCGGGGCAGGGGCGGGGAGCGCGGCCGTCGTGGCGCAGCAGGGCGCGCCCTGAAGCGGCAGGGGAGACGGCGGGCGGCCACTGCGCGGAAGCGGCGCGCATGCAAGGGGGGGCGTCGCTGGGGAAGGCCGCCACGTCGACGCCGGGGGTGGATCAGGAGGGAGAAAACCACACAGACGCAATTAATCGTCGCCTCCCAGGAAACTATGGGAAAGATATTGATGAATGAGGGGGATCCTGGGATTTGTGTGTATTTATTTGCGTGTCCTTGGGCCCCTTGAATGGAGCGGTTCCCGAGGGCTCTGATGCGGCAGACGCCGCGCTCGTGGCGGAACTGGAAGCGAGGCTGGCCGCTCTCGTGGTGGCTGGCGAGGGGGAGCAAAAAGCCCGGTGAACCTCCCGGAAGGGAACCTTAGGCCCCCTTAGCCTGAGCCCAGAGGGCTGGCGGCCCGCGCGCGGCAGCCCGGCAGGCAGTCAAAAGGTCGCGGCAGTCCTTTTGCCTCCTCCGCGGGCATAGGAGCCGGCAGCACACAGGGAGTGAGTGGCAGTTCGGGTCCGGAGGAGGCTCGAGGGAGGTTCCTGAGGCCCCTCCACGGCTGTTTCTCTGGCGCTCCTCGTCCACGCAGACGCTTCTGGGGCCAGCGAGGGACTCCGCTCCTTCTTGTAGTAGCCTCCGGCCTTGCGCCGCCGATTCGGAGCGCTCCTTTATTCATGCGAGATGAGGAGAAGGAGGAGGAGGAGGAGGAGGAGGAGGAGGAGGAGGAAGAGGAGGAGAGAGAAAATGAGGGAGGCAGGCGGGAATCGATACGTACCTCGAGATGAACCGATGAGGTGAGGGAAAGAGATAGAGAGACAGGAAGCAACACAAGAAACAATACAGAGACAGAGAGAGTGAGTGAGTGAGCGAGTGAGCGAGCGAGCGATTGAGTGAGTGATTGAGTGAGAGAAGTAGTAACAGGAGAGACGGAGAGATGAGAAGGAGGAGGGGGAGGAGGAAGAGGAGAAGGATGAGGAGTTTAGTGGAGGACGAGTAGGAAAGAAGGGGAGCGGGCTTTGTCGCAGCCTTTGGCCAATGGGAGGCTGAATCCTTTCCGGGATCACCGTCGTCGGTTTATGTGTGTGCCCGCATGAGCCTCCAGGGACCAAGTCGGCTGCGGGGGCGATGCAGAAATGTGTTCGGACAATCTCGACGAGGCGTGGCGCCGGCGAGAAAAAGCCGCAACGTCCAGGGGCCACCGGCTGCTGCGATCGTCCCTCCTCTTTCTACCTCGCTGCCCATAGACGTCACGGCTCAAACAGGGCGCAAGTGCAGCGCTAGTAATACTCGATCGCTGCATCGGGCAACCTGCCCAGAAGAGTGCCACGAGGATTGCTCCGAACGCCTCGGCAATTGATTTTCACATGGTGTAAGTGCTGCCAGATGCAACGCATAGAGACAGCAAGGCCTCCGCGCAGCTGTCGGCTTTTCATGGAGTACAAAGGATGGGTGCAATCTCAAGAAAGCGAAGGAGATCCTGGAGGTGGCCTATGGAGCTAGTCCTGATGCTAGCGTGTGCTGGTCTCGGGAGAGTTTCGCGGCCGCCCGGGGCGCGGAAATTCTCAAAGTCTCTCTTCGGGAAATACGCGAAAACGACACGACATATACAGACGACGAAGATGCAGACGTGTTGCTCGCTGTGGTAGGGACAGGCGGGGAGCTACTACTAGGGGATTTCGAGCGGCCTTTCTGGCCGGGCCACTCTGTGGACTTCGGAGTTTCGTATTGCATCGCGGAATCTCGGGGGCCGGAAAGGCAAGTTGTGTCGGTGTGTCCCTCATCTGTTCAGTTGGGAGGTGCGTTTCAAAGCAAACGTGGGTTGGCAAGCAGGGGGCTGTGGCGCCACGGAAGGCCAGGGCAGGGATGAGATCGAACCATTATGTTGGCATTGCGCGGTACTCTTTCGTGGTCAGGAAGCGGTCTGCAAAGGCTGCGCCCACGGAACTGCACACTTCGAGCGCGCGTGTCGGTTTTGCTCGCGCGTCTTTCGTGGGACAAGGCAGGTGCGCGTAGAAGCCTCGGCGCGCCCGACACTTCTCGATGGCTATGGGGGTCACGGCCTGCGAGGTGGGGGCTGCGCGGTGGTTCGTGGGGCCCCGGTGCTTGCGCCTGCGGCCACATTGCGAAGGGAAGGTTGGCAGAGTTGTCTGCCCCGTCTTTGCCAGAGCTCAGGCAGGTGGGGCGCGCGCGCGGGATGTCTGTACACGCTGAGGCGTCTTGCTGGGGGACAACGGTACGAACGCGGCTGCAGAGTGCGAGAAATTGCGCCAAGTAGGCCCGCAGGTGACAGCGCGAAATCCTCGTCAGATTGGGGGCGCGTTTTTCCGCGGCGCGCCCCGACGCCCTCTGCTGCAATGGCAGGCAGGTGCGAAGACATCGTTTGCAAAAGGCATTGCAAAAGATATGGCCACCAGGGGCGTCCATTGATTTGCGCTTGCAGCAGGCCGTGCGTGCGCGAAGCGAAAGCATCGAGTCGGCATATCGTGCTCAGCGTGGCCAGGGGGAACAGAAATGCCTGCCGAGATGCTGCGACTTGCCCCCGTGCAACTCGTAGACCCAACGTCGGAACCTCGGCTGGGACCCGCGTCAGGTTCGCATCTACGCATGCGGGTGCTGCGCTGCGCCGTTGCCGATGACCGAGTTCAGTCGGAGTCAGCTGGTGCAAAGGAAGGCCCGTGAATCGTAATTGCGCGCAGCAGATGGGAGGCAACAGGATCGAGACGAAAATCTGCGCGGGACCTTGCGGGAAACGTTTTCCGGAGCGGGGTTGTTCTCCGTACCATTGTCAGCACATGTGTCAACACCCAGTCAGCCTGCTGCGCCAGCGCCGTGACGGGGCCAAGGTCGAGACACAGATCTGCGCGGGAGCGCGCGGGGAGATTTTTACCAGAGGAAACGCACTCAGCAAGTAAACGGTGGCAGTCTGCCGCGCCCACGTGTCTGGTACGCATGGCGCATCGGAAAACATGTTCTGGAACACGTGGGCGGGGTTTGCCCCACAACGCGCTCTCCGAGAAATTGTGCAAGATTAACCCAAACACCCAAGTGCATTGCCTGCGCGTCCGGCATTGGAAAGGCAACTGAAGAGACTGCGCAGCCCGAAGGCATTCGTGCGTGAATCTTTGTTTCTCACCGGCACCACCAGTCGATTATTTTTGATCAGGGGCTCGTGAGACGACCGTGCGCTCATCATCGCGATGCCGGAAACGGCTGGAGCGGCGCCGACCGCCCACAGCTCCTGCAGTTGCGAAGGCGAGTGCAGGCGCAGTCGCGCAGACGTCTGAAAGAGAAGTGGCTCGCACAGCATAAGCAGAGCGAAAAATATATCGTCTACCGGTGATGATTGGCGTAGGCTGTCTCCGAAGAACCGCTTATTTTGGCGTTCAATATGATCGCCATCGTCGCCGTCGCCGTCGCCGTCATCGCCTCACTCCTCACCGCAACCGCCGTATGGTCGTCTTCGTCGTCGTCAGCGCCTATAGTGGTATGGAGACGGGGACACAGAATAATCGATGGAATGCCGCTGCTGCATCGGCATTCGTTCGCGTTGCCTTGCGCTGTCTTACATCCGCAATCCGACTGATCACTCGTTGGGTGTCTCTGCGATTCCATTTCAAGTCGGGGCACAGCATGGGAACGGGAAAGAGCATTCACCCCTACCTGGCCCGCACGTGCGTCGGCGCACACGAGGGAAGGAAGGAGGCAGAAGATGAGGAGGAGGGGGAGGACGAGCAGGAGGAGGAGGAGGAGGAGGAGGAGGAGGAGGATGGTGACCGCAGTAGAGGAGAGGAATTGAAATTCTGTGGAGTTTGCTCGAGGAGTGCGGAAATTGTGGGAGGAGGAAGAGGGGTCGGAGGCTTTTGACGGAGTGCAGAAGTGTGAGGGGCAACAGGTGGATTGTAGAGGTTTTGGCGCTATCGCAGAGGAGTCTGGAGAAATGGGTGGGTGCGGGTTGTGGAGGTTTTGGGGGGGGACTGCGAAGGTTACTGGGGGTCTGCAGGTTGTTCAAAGAGTGCGAAGAGGTGATGAATTAGAGGGCTTTGGAAAAGGTGCGAAGAGTGTGCAGAAGTGGTGCGAAAGAGTGGAAAGAGTGGTGCAGAAGAGTGGGAAGGTGCAAAGAGTGTGCGAATAAAAGAGTGCGAAAGAGTGCGGAAAGAGTGTGAAGAGGTGCGAAGAGGGCGTAGAGAGCTGGGAAAACTTAGAGGTTGAGGGGGGGGCGCGGAGGTCGTGGGAGGAGTCGGACGGTTGTGGATGTTGCGGCACCGGTGCGGAAATGGTGTGGAGGATTGAGACAGTGGTGGTGGTATGGGAGGAGCGAGTAAGAGCGAGGAGGGAGGATCGGAGAGATGGGAGGAGAGGAGAAAAGTGCAGAAGGGTGGACAGGAATGGGAGAAGCGAAGATTACGGGAGGAAGTCGGAGGGGTACGGAGGAATGGTAGGGTTGTGGAGGTTTTGGGGGAGAGCAGAGGTTGTGGGAGGAACGGGAGGGCTCTGGAGTCTGGACGTAGTGAGGGGAATGGAAAGCGGTGAGAAGGCATGGGATCATTGTGGAGGTTTTAGGAGTGCGTGGCCGAGGGTAGTGGGAGGATTGTGGTTCTTGGGAGCCTCCCGGGGGCTTCTTGGGGGCCTGTGACAGCATCTGGGCGGCGTCTTGGCGGCGCCCCGGGGCCTCTTTGTTTGGGCCTGTTGGGGGCGCTACGGGGGCTTCTTGGGGGCTTCGGGGGCCATCTTGGGTTCATACTCGGTGTAGCATCCGGGACACACCGCGCAACGGCGTTAGTGAGTGAAGAGTCAGTGCGGGTTCACCTTCTTGTGCCCCTCTTGGGCCCGTCTTGAAGGCCTCTCGGGGTCTTCCAGGAGGCCTCTGGGGCCATCCTGGGGCCCCTTTTCGGGGGCGTCTTGGCTCCTCGTGGGGGCCTCTTGGGTTGTCTTGGAGCGGGAGCGAATTTTTTGGGGCCTCGTGGACTGTCTTGGGCGCACTGAAGATCGACAAAACAATTGTCGCAAAATCAGACATAAACTTCAAGGATTTGGACGATTCGGGCTGTCTTCAGGCCACCTCGAGCATCCTGGAGCGCTCTGGGGCTGTCCCGGGCACCTCTAGGACCGTCTTGGTGGTCTCTTGAGCCCCTCTTGAGATCGCTTCGGGGCGGCTTGGAGTTCCTGGAGGGGGGGGGGGGGGAGAGAAAACGTGTACCCCATAACCCCTCCCCATCCCCGTCTACCCCGGCAAAGCCACCCTGGCGCCCCCTCCCTCCCCAGCAGAGCTGAATCTGAGGCTGTAGCTTTACAAAGCTCACACGCCGGATCGGCGGATTTAGCGCTCCTTATCTCAGTAGCCCGATTGCATGGGGTGGGACGACAGGCGCAGGGGAGGGCACAGGAGAGGCGGACCGACCGTCATGGATGGCGAGAGGCAGCGCCCGCGCCAGCAGCGAGCGGCAAGCAGTGGCCGGGAATGTCCTTCCGCCCCCGAGGCTCCCGCGTCGAGGTGGGGGTGGCGTTGCTGCAGGCGGCGCCTCGGGCCGCCCCTTGCCCCGGCGCCTCGTGCAGCACTTCCCGAGCACGATTCGGAGCGGTCGCGGGGCGATCTCGTCCTTCGAAGGATGGGCTTCGGCTTCGGGATCTCTGTTAGAGATTTTGGCGCTGGGGGTACGACGGGAGATGTCTAGGGAGCGAGTTCCTAGCGGGCTGTGGTCCAGAAACCTCTTCCGTCCTGACGTCGAGCCACGTTTACCCATCAACCGCACCGCGACTGATTTGGAGAACCAACGGCAATGACGATGATGATCACGACGACGGATGGTGGTTTTGGTGTTCTTGCTCATGTTGTTGGTTACACTGGTGAGCGTCATGGTGATTACGACGTATGTAAGAAACATATGTTATTATGTTACCCCCGATCCTAGCTGGTGTCGACAATGGCTTCGATGACGACAACGAGACGGAGATTCGGATGAGGAGTAGGATTATTTAGGAGTAGGATGATTATGCACGCCGCCACCACCATGATCATGGTCAGAGTCATGACCCCCCAGGGAGCCGCGAGGTCTCGACTGCATGCGCGTGTCCGAGGTGGGAGGGAGGGAGGGAGGGAGGAGGAGGAGGAGGAGGAGGAGAAGGAGGAGGAGGAGGAAGAGGAGGAGGAGGAGGAGGAGGAGGGCCCCACTCCGCTGGGCCTCCCAGGAGCAAACGAAAGCGGCGTCAGCTGAGCACTTGGCAGCCCCCCAGGGAGCCGCGAAGGCCCGACTGGATCCGTGTGTCCCCCCAGTCCGCTGGACTCCCTGGGGGCCCACGGGAGTGGCGTCAGGCGCGCAGCTGGCAGCCCCAAAGTCGATAGGACCGCTGCTGATGCCGATGCTGATCCCGCTCATGGCTGATGTGGTGATGATAGCAGCTGCACTGTGAGGGACCAGGTGATGTCGTGCTCGCTCGCGTGCTTAGGCTTTGAGCAATGAGCCTTCCGTTCGGCTCATGTGTCCCGGCACTTGGATTCCAGCTCCCACTCGGATTTGGGTGTGTTGTTTCGGCCTCGCTCTTAGGCAGAAGAAAAACAGAGGATGCTAGAGAAGGGAGCAATGGGCTAGAGAAGGATGAGACGAAGAAAAAGCAACAGGAGAAATGATTCCCACTGTAGTATCTCCACCGTGCCCAGACACGTGGTGTCTTTCGCCCAGTAGTTTTCAGAAGAGCACGTCCACAGCTGAGACGGATGAGCCACCTGGAAACTGGGAAACCTCCGCCGAGGATCAGCGAAAGTGTTCGGTTAGTGCGGTTGGATTCCGATGATGGTCAGCGTCAATTCAATACGTGAAGAGTAGGAGGTAGGAGGATGGACGGGGAAGGGAAGACAGATGATGAGGGAGGAGGAATGACAACATATTTCCTTCATCCTGCCTCCTCACCATCTTCATCCTACGCCTCGCTTCCTTGCGGGTAGTCCCTGGTCGCGTCACCAGACGGGTCGGTGCGATACGCATTAGCCCTGATATTGGTTTGATAGTTTCAACGCCGATGCGACCGTTGGAAGGCAGGCTATTTTTCCAGCTCAGAAGTTGCTCGATATATAATATGAGAACTTCCTTCCCCAAGTTTAGCTCGTCCAATGGCTACACGGGTGGATTGCGCATTACCGTATCGTAAATGAAGCTCTCGTTTGTTACGCCCCCCTCAATAGATGGTCCTGGAGCTCAGCAGTTCCGACAGCTACGTTGGTATATTGTAAGGCAGCCTTTTCTGATCGAGGTCTCGCTTGAGGCCAGGTCACGACGTGTGATCCAAGACCTGAAGAGTTTTAAGTTACACGGGTGTAGGTCATACACAGTTGGTTCCAGGTATGAGCTCATCTGTTGGTGCCGAGTACTTGTTTCGGGAAGCAGTGACGGATCGCGTTTTGGGCCCAATGCGGTCGTTGTTCGCGTTGTCTAAACGATGGTGTTCTCGCCGCTTCGATTGCACCACTTCCTGAACGAGGCAGGGCCATGTGATCCCAGCCTTCCCAAGTCTCAGACCCGTGGCGGGGCCGCATGAGCATTTGCTCCCCAGGCATCCCAGGTCGTGAACCTGTGGCGCGCCCATGGGGCTCTCTCCTTTCCGGCAGGGCTTCGCCTCGACGCCAACCACTCCCCGAGCAGTCGCGCGACAGGCTGCCCAAGGGTCGAGCCCGTTGTGTGCCCCGGCCGCTCTTTTTTCAGCCCCGGCGCTCGCAGGCGCGCGCTCCCGCAGACGCGCAGGCCTGTGGTGTGGCTCCGAGGCGGGGATTGATTCAGAACCGCTGCCTGGAGGACCGATCTTCGGGAATCTTGGCAGGCTGTGAAAATCCATATCTCGAAAATAAGAAACGGCATTCACGTAAACTTTGGCGCTCCGCGCGGATTTCTTTGATCCGCGCTGGACCCCCTCCCTGGCGCGCGGAGCGCGCCAGGGGCGGCGCTGGAGGCGCCGACGGGGGGCCCAGCGCGGATGCAAGAAATCCGTGCGGAGCGCCAAAAGTTTATGTTTATGTCGTTTGTTCTTCCTCTAATATCCTCCGCCCCATTCAGGGGGGAACCTCGGATAATGACTCCGAAGTCTGGACGCAAGCGAACCTCCGCCCCACTCAGGGTTCCGGGACATCGGTTCCCCAGGCGGTGGATATGGGCAAGCCCCCGCCTCGCAGTGGTGCTGTCGCCTCAGCGCCCGCTCCCGCAGACGCGCACCCCGCCAGCGCCTGCGACCGCCTGGGGCGAGGAGGGAGGCCCGGCTGCGGCCGGGGCTCCCGCCCAGCGGGACGCCGGACCATAACAGGCGTGCTGGCTTCGGGGGGGAGGGTGGGGCGCGGGCCGGTTCTCCTGAGGCTATTGTATTCTCTCTTGCTGCCTTTCAGCTCTATGACATTGTGTGTCGTCGCACCCCAGGGATGTCCAAGGTGTCTCCACAAGTTGGTGAGGTCCAGGCGATCCTGCCACAGGTGCGGGCCCAGGTCTGGCGGCTGCCGTGCTTTTCATCGTGATCATGAACTTGTCGCGCCTCGGCCACGGGCCAGGGTAGGGCGCTGGCCAGAGGGCGCGAGATCAGACAAGCAAACGGGAGTCCCGGCGACAGCCGGCTACTGAGTACTGCGGTAGCAAAGGCCGCCATTGCACGCTCAGCGGCGGTGCCCACCTTGGGGCGCGCGGGGCGTTGAAGCAACCGCCCCCCGGCGCAAAGCGATCGAGATAGGAAGGCGCTGGCCAGAGGGCGAGAGAGAGAGAGAGTAGGGCGCTGCGTGATGTCAGGACGGTGACCGAGAGGGGGGCGCAGATGGGCGCGCCTGGCGCGCCCTCGAGGGGCTCCCTGGGGCCCCGGAGGGGCACGAGAGGCGCGCGTTCCCCCCCCCAATGAACTGAGCAACGCCCCGCCACTGAGCCACGCGCGAGAGAGAGAGAGGGAACAAAACAAAAAGAGAGAAAGAGAAAGAGAGAAAGAGAGAGAGAGAGAGAGACACACACAGAGGAAGAGAAGGAGGAGGAGGAGGAGGAGGAGGAGGACTGAACAACGCCCGGGAAAGAGAGAGAGAGAGAGAGACAGAGAGACACACAGAAAGAGAGAGAGAGAGAGAAAGAGAGCGAGCGAGAGAGAGAGAGAGACCGCACCGATTCGGACATACTCTGCTCGGGCCCGCGGAGCGCATACGCCCTCCAGGCCTACGCCTCAAAAGGGGGGAGAAGGTGCCGGTGGAGAAGCAGGGAGGGGGATGCAGGCAGCCCGCGTAGGAAGGATGCGCGGCGTGGATGCAAGGGCCTTGGGAAGCCAGTTTGGCTTTTTTTTCGAGTGGGGCGCGGCTAGCGAGAACGGCCGAGGATGGGCCTGGGGGGAAGGAGGCAAAGGTGATCTTGGAAAGTCGCTCATTCGGCCATTCGTCTATAGACAACGCGGCCATTGCGTTCGTCGCAGTACGAGGTCGGAGAAAGGGTAGATCCGTCTACAATGTACTACTGTTCCTTCCAGAGCAGGTCGCACATGGTACTCCAAGGAGGGAGGTACCCCGAGATCCGCGTTGCGAAAATATTGCAACGTCGTGAAATATCACGTCCTGAGCCCTGGACCCCATTTTTCTGCGCCGTTTTCGAGCCGGGCCTATCTGTGACGGATATGCAGGCCTGCTACAATGCAAAATCGCCCGGAGCAAGGAAAATGCGACGCCAGGATCTCAGGGGCGGGTGGGACTCGGGGTGGCGCGTGCGACTCCAGCGACGCTTCAGGCGCCGATGGTGATTGCTTGCCGAACCCGCCTGGCCAAGGCCACGATCACAGCGAGCGGGCAGAGCCCGGGCCGCCAGCAGGCCCCCCCGCACTGCCTGCCTGGGCAGCGCGTGGCATGTGCCGTGGCTGAAACGTCACGGTGTGCCGCGTTTTCGACGCGGTGCGCTCGAGGGCATCGGCATCTTAGCACGAGGATTGCTCTGCCAATTGCATCCAGGCGACGTTGAAGACAGCCAGCAACAACACCAAACGAGATGCGTTCCCCAGCAGCAGGGCTGTAGATGTCCAACAGCAGCGCTGGCGGTGTCCGGCAGCAATGGCGAATGCTGCTCTGGTAGTGTCCGACGACAGCAATGCGAGAGGTTCTGCCGCCCCCTGAGCGTCTTCACAAAGCACGGCATTCGAAGTCCAAAAGGTGGAAAATGAAAAAAGAGACAGAGAGAAGGCAGAGAGGAGGGGAAAGGGCCCCAGCCTCATCTTTACGCGTGCTGGGTCTGCTTGCAGTGGTCCGCGCGATTGTCCGACCCATTGCTTTAACGATGCCAGGGAACTGGCTTCGCGGCGTTACTCGCAGAGCCGCGGCCGGCTGTTCTCCCCGGCGTCGCCCAGGGCCGCTGCCGTCGCCCATAGGGTTGAGTTTTGACCGAAGTTTGGTCCGGTTTGCCAGAATGTCTTGCACTCGTCGGCTCCGGGCGCCAGCGGTCGATGAGGATACCGCCCCCCCCGTCCATCCTCCTCTTGTCCTCGAAGAAAGAACATCGGCATAAACATAAACATTTGGGGCCCCGCGCGAAGGATGTCTTGGATCGGCGCCAGGCCCCCCCTGGCAGTCGCCTCTGACGCCGCCCGTGGAGCGCTCCTCGCGACTGGGAGGGGGCCCGGCGCCGATCCAAGAAATCCGCGCTGCTCTCAAAAAGGTTATGCTTGTGCAGTTTTAGTTGCTCCTCCAAGTCCACCCTGCCGCCGCGAGGCGGTGCCGACGCCAGCCAGGACCGCCGCTCCTCCCAAGGTGACTGGTGGAGGCTGGCGTAGAGGACTGACTGGCGGCAGCCCCCGCAGCGGCTATGGCCGGGGGAGGGCATTGGGACCCCCTCCTTGTCCCGCCTCTCTCCCCTCTCCCCGGTTCCCCCCTCTTGCTCTCCCTCCACCTCCTCCTCCTGCTCCTCCTCCTCCTCCTCCTACAACTCCTTATTCTCCTCCTCCTCCTTCTCCTCCTCCTTCTCCTGTTTTTCTTCCTCATCCTGTTCTTCTTCCTCCTCCTCCTCCTCCTCCTCCTCTTCCTCCTCCTCCTCCTCCTCGTCCTCCTCCTCTCCTCCTCGTCCTCCCTCCTCCTCCTGCTCCTCCTCCTCCTCCTCCTCCTCCTCCCCCTATTCCTCCCCCTCCTTCTCCTTGTCCGCCTCCTCCTCCTCCTCCTCCTCCTCCTCCTCCCTCCTCCTCCCCTTCTCCCTCCTCCTCCTCCCTCCTCCTCCCTCCTCCTCCTCCTCCTCCTCCTCCTCCTCCTCCTCTCCCCCTCCCCCCTCCCTCTCCTTCTCCTCCTCCTCCTCCTCCTCCTCCTCCTCCTCTTCCTCCTCCTCCTCCTTCGCCCCCATCTCCTCGAGTGCGAGTTGGGTTGCGATGCGAATTCGGTTGCGATGCTCTTGGCACTTTCAGTCACCAGTGGTATGAGTGTAAACGAGTTTGGGACCCCAGTGATGACCCAGCCGAGGAATCCCTGTTTCCAGACGACGTGATTAAGCATGTGGATTGGATGCGGGACAAAGCGAAAGGTATTCCCTCCGACTTCGGCACTCTGGAGTTGGCGTATGGCGCTCCTCTCCTCCCCCTCAGCATTGCTCCTGTCCCAGCCAAGTATTCTCTCCAGTTCTGGGGTGCCACGAACATGCCGTGGGGCTTTCAACTTTTTACCGGCGGTTCTGGGCTTTCGAACGGTCTACCCGAAGCTTGCCGTTGCGGGTGGGCCGTGCTCGAGCTGAGTCCTAGGGGTTTGCCCATTCGGGCGTGTTTGGGGCCCCTTCTAGGGGCCATCCAGACCGTCCCGAGGGCCGAAAGGTATGCGTTGCTGCAGGCGGTCCGCCTCGGCCCGAGATGAGTTGAGATTATCAGTGCTCACCTCTCTCCGGTGCAAGAGGCATCGCGCTGGTCTGCCGAGCTGGCTACAGGTTGTCTCAAGCATACGTGCATCTGGCGAGAGTTGTTTCAGTTGTGTCCAGCAGGAGCTCCGCCCAGTGAGAGGCCTCGAGCCCGCTGGACCCCAGCCCACGGAGACGTCGACTCCCTCTTGTTTGGCCAGTGCGCTTCGAGCATGGATCGAACCGTGGACACTGCGGTTTTCGATTATCTGGGCAACATGTGGGCCGATGTCTTGGCGAAGCTGGGGGCGAAGCAGCATGCCATTGCTAACATCGCCACCGCAATTTTAAAAGCGCATTTGAAGGACGTGAAAAAGACGTGCCGATGTCTGGGTCAGGTCGCTCAGTTTGTCGCGTCTCAGGCCGATTCCTCTTCCATGTCTGCGAGGCCCTGCCGTAACCCTTTGGCGGTGCCTCAGCTTTCCCTCCTTTCTCACGGCTTGGAGGTGGCGGTGAGTGGGGGGGGGAGGTGTACGTGGCGCCGCTGCTCCGGCAGGACTTCGCTCTCTCGAGCAAAGCTTGAGCAGCCTGGCAATAAGTGTGAGCCCACGCCGCTCCACTTGTATCTCGCAGCTGTTAGAGCCGAGCGTCACAATGGCCTCCCTAGGGCGCGTAGTGATGCTGTCTTGAACGCCTGTCGTGAGCTGGGGCTCACTTATGATGGCCTGCACGTGCAGGCTCTGGAAACTTTCGTGTATCGGGGCCATTGCGTGCAGGCCACAGACACGTGTTTGATGTGCCGCCGCTGCGGCGCCCGTGCCTCCATCGAGGCCCCAGTGTGGAGGGGCCTTTTGGCGGACTGCCGAGGCCCTGCTGAGAGGGCCTCAGTGCAGTCCTGGCGCATTGATGCTGCTCTAGCGGGTCGCGAGATCCGCCAGGTGGTGCAGGCAATGGTGGCAGGCAGCGGCTGGTGCCGTCGCGCTGCTTGCCACCACGGCCTGTGCCCTAGTGGCCCTCGTCCTGCGCGGAGGGTTGCGGGACCGTGACACACGGGAATCCCGCGCCTTCCACTTGTTCCCCTTGCCCGCCAGCCGTCATCCGAATCGGATGTTGCGCCTCGGCTTGAGCCCTGATCCCTCCTCCTCCTCCTCCTCCTCCTCCTCCTCCTCCTCATCCTCCTCCTCCTCCTCCTCCTCCTCCTCCTCCTCCTCCTCCTCCTCCTCCTCCTCCCCCTCTTCCCCTCCCCTCCTCCTCCTCCTCCTCCTCCTCCTCCACCTCCTCCTCCTCCTCCTCCTCCTCTTGTCCTCCTCCTCTTCCTCCTCCTCCTCGATCTCTTCCTCCTCCTCCTTCTCCTCCTCCTCCTCCTCCTCCTCCTCCTCCTCCCTCCTCCCCTCCTCCTCCTCCTCCTCCTCCTCATCCTCATCCTCCTCCTCCTCCTCCTCCTCCTCCTCCTCCTCCTCCCCCTCCCATGCGCTACAGCGGGGGCGAAGGAGGGAAGGGGCGGAAGGGATTATCAACGCGTTGCATGGGCATCAGCGATAATTCGTAGCCGAGGGGCCGCAAAGATTGGACTGATGACCGACGAGCTCGGACGCAGACAGAACCGAGTGGCAAAGCGTGTGTGTGGGCATTTGGGATAGGGGTGGCCTGCGGCCCCAGACCCTCTTGAACCTCGAGCCTGGGAGCCCCTCAGCTAGACATGGGTTCTTCGCTCATTGTTTTTAATCATCCCGCCTTCCTTCTCCTTATCATACTCATATATTTCCGTGTTCCCGTCCTTGTCGCCTTGATCTCATAATCTTCTTTCCCGCCACCGGGGGAGGAAGAGGGCCATGGGAAGGGACAGGAGGAGGTCGGTGGATGGAGAGGAGGAGAAGGACGAGGACGAAGTAGTCGAACCAGTGAGGTCCTCCACAAATGCCATGCGCAACCAGCCGTCCGACATGTAACTTGGGCTTCGCGAAATACAGAAAGAACGAGGACAAGGAGGAGGGGGAGGAGGAGGAGGAGAAGGAGGAGGAGAACGACGACGAGAGGAATATTGGGCGGGAAAGGTGCACGGCAGGGAGGAAGCGGAAGAGGAGGCCGACGATGATGAAGAGGATGAAGAGGAGAAATGAGAAGAAGGAGGCAGGAAGGAGGGGGAAGTGGAATTCATCAGGGTTGCCACCTCCAAACATACGAGCCGTTCCAAAAGTCCGTGCCTTCGAGGATCGAGGGAGTTGCCATCTCTTCCGGCGGAAGGTCGGCGGAAGTAAAACAAGGCCGCGAGGGCTGGACGAGGGCGGCGGAAGCAAAAGATTCGCTGCCAGGAGGCGAAAACGTTGTTTTAGGTTCAGGGTCCCCGAACATCCGCCATACGACTGTATACAAGTTGCGTGCCGAGCTCTCCCTCCAGCCCCGCTGCGGGCCAAAGAGGCTCGGTGGTGATCTGGCGCGTGCAGGGCCTGCCGAAGGTTAGGACTCCGTTGCACCTCGACTTCTCGGGCAGGTCGACGAGGACTCCTCCTCCTCCTCCTCCTGCTCCTCCTCCTCGTTCTCCTCCCCCTCCTCCTCCTCCTCCTCCTCCTCCTCCTCCTCCTCCTCGTCCTCTTCCTCCTCTTCCTGCTCCTTCTCCTCCTCGCCTTCTTCTTCCTTCTCCTTCCAACTCCTCCTACTCCTCCTCATCGTCGGTATCCTTCTCCTCTTCCTCCTCCTCCTCCATCTCATTCTTCTCTTTCTTCTCCTCCTCCTCCTCCTCCTGTTCTTCCTCCTCCTCCTTCTCCTCCTCGTCCTCTCCCTCCTCCTCCTCCTCCTCCTCCTCCTCCCGTTTTTTCTTTTTCCCCTTCCTCAACGTACTCGTCGTTCTCCTTTCCCTCCTCCTCATCCTCCTCCTCCTCCTCATCATCATCATCATCATCCTCCCCCTCCCCCTCCGCGGCATGAAGGACGGGGGGCCCGCAGGACACGGGCCCTGTAGTCACTGGGACTTTCCCTGGGACCAGGATCTTCCTCCAGAGTCGTCGTGTGTTGCGGCCCCGGGGCTCGTGGAGGGCACGAGGTGCTCGGAGACGACGATGTAGACATCCAGTATACCTTTCTCGTCAAGGTTCCGCTTGTGCCTCATGCTGCGCAAGAGAAGAGAGGCGTTAGGAGGAGGAGGAGGAGGAGGAGGAGGAGGAGGAGCAGCAGCAGCAGCAGGAGGAGGACGAAGAGGAGGTGGAGTCGGAGGAGGTGGAGGAGGAGGAGGAGAGGGAGGGGGAGGGGGAGGAAGAGGAGGAGGAGGAGGAGGAGGAGGAGGAGGAGGAGGAGGAGACTCGGCCGAACTCTGCCCCGCAGTGTCCTGTCTTCTGCGGCCCCCGCGCAGACGAAGCCGAAGGCGCTGTTGCCTCGCACCCCAAATCGGGTGCTGCCAGAAGTGGCCCCGGCAGCCTCATCGTGTGCACGAAGGCCCAGGTGGCCCACAGAGGACCCCCCGCGAGGCCCGGAGGGGCCCTAAATGTCACCACCCACCAAACCACCCCAACCCAACCCGAAGGCTCAGATTTACCCTCGATTTCCAGTGGGGGGGGGTCGGGAAAAATCGAAAAAACACACATGGAACCCGTACCCCCCCCAACCCGAAATTCGAGTCTTCGGGTTGGGTTGGGGTTGTCTGGTAGGTAGTCAGGTGGCCACAGAGGACCCCCCGCGAGGCCCGGAGGGGCCCTAAATGGCGCGAAAGGGTTGGGGCACCTCGGGCCTGGAGCACTTCTGGCAACCTCCGAACAGGCGCGTTGCTGCCGAGCATCAGGCGAGTACTTGCTCGTGCGCCTTGTGTCGTCTTGCGTTCCAGCTGAGCGTTCCTTATGCTTCCGGCTCGACTCGACCTGATGGAGGTGTCATTTGGCGGCTCCCAGTTTCACCCGCCATCATCCCCTGCCGCCCTCCTTCACTATCCTTTCATCCGCCTTGTTCCCTCCCCCCGTTGCCCGTCCTTTGCCGTTGCCATGTTGGTTCAAGTAAGAAGGGGATCTCTTGCGTACTATCCAGCGTGCCGTGCGGGACCAGACCACTCACAATTTTTTTGCTTCGCCACGAGGATCTCCCCAGTAGGTCCCGCGATGAACCCAGGGAATTCAGCTCCCAACAGTGCCATTGGCAAAGGAGTATCCAGGCCGCAGCCATGGCCCTTCGGCCAGGACGCTCTCCCGACCCAGGCCTACGCGGACAAGGGCTCCAAGAGTCACAAGGGTTCCAAGGGCTCGAAGGGCTTCCACCCGCTCGCCAGCTCCGACCCGTGGTCAGGCGGGAAGTGTAGGACCTGCGAGCACAAGGATGAGCCGCGCAAGAAGACCGCTGCCGTGCCCGACTCCGAAGAAGACAAGGACGGGGACATGGGCGCGTTGCCGTCGTCCCAGGATGCCCAGTTTGAGATCATCGACGCCTACAGAGTTCTGAAGGCTGCCGACTTGGAGGAGAAGGCGGCGCACGAGGACGTTGGTTCGCTCTTCCCTGGCGCGCCGAGAAAGCGCGAGAAATATGGCATGGTCAAGGATGACGTGAGCTCCGAGGTTTCTCCCGCTCGCATCACCTCAGCTGAGAAGGAGGGGCCGAAGGTGGAGGATGCCATGATGCCACTGCCGACAAACCTGGACGTTCTGAACTTCATGAAGCAGGTGGGAGCCGACGGGAGGCTGGAGACCCCCACCACCAAGACCGAGGTGCAGGCCTCCGCCACCAAGCACGATGAAGCCATCACAAGGCCAAACCGCAAGGGAGGAAAGACCACCTGGACCGGATAATCGGCGTTTACTAAACGGCCTTGGGCGTTTACCAAACAGCCCTGCTCTGTTTGATTCCTTCCTTGGGTGCGTTTGCTAAACGGCTTCTCGTGTCGGGGTGGTTACTATCGGGGTGGAGTTTCTGCCCTCTAAAACCAGCGCATGGGTCCGCAAGCCCGCCAGTTCCAGAAGGCTTTGGAAAAGACCAAGCCTTCGGCTGTTGTCGAGCAGCCTGGAACCAGGCTGGAAACCAAGTTCGAGGCCAAGTTGAAGCTGTTCACGCCACCTCCGCCGCTGCCGCGCCCCACTACGAGCCCGCCCCCCCTCGACAGGCGGATATACCGCCGCGCCCTCATAGTTGGGATCATCGGATTCGACCAGGCATGGTTCAAACCCTGGCAAAGTTTGGATCGGAGGTTTCCCGACCAAGATGCCCGCTTCTGTCATGCACCACTGCGCCCGGGCCATCATTGCGGAGATGCCGCGCGACGAGGAGCTCCACGCTGAAGCCACATGCCACATCCTGAACCGCAGCTGCTCCATCAGGTTTGGCTCCGTCCTCCACGCGAAGACGCTCCGCGACAGGGCGCGCACCGAGGGCCTCCGGTAGACAGACAGACATAAGCGCCGTCATGCGCTGAGAACCCGCATGGGCGCCAATCCCGACTCTCGCAAGAAGAGCCGTTACCTCGGAACGCTCCTCGCACGAATCCTCGCACGAAGGCAGAGAACATGCTCGAACTCGGCTGCATGAAGATCGCAAGCAGCCTTCCGACAGGTTCTTTTGATGGCTCGGGGCGAAGATGTCTGGATTTTCTTCGCGCTGCAGGAGGGCCACAACGAGGCGCTGGACGCAGTTCCCGAAAAAGGCCTCCTCAAGACCTGCCAGATCACTGAGGAGATGGCCTCGACACGGATACGCATCGCCATGAGCTGGGAAATTGCATCTGCGAGCCTCTACAGTTCCACGCTGACCTGCCAGACTTCGACGCTCCCGATTTCCGCTAGCCGTTCCCTCCTCCGGCGGCCACATCTCCGACGAGCTCAGTGGAAGTTCTGGTCCTGATGGGCAGGGACCCTTGACCAGACTCGCTGTCGCCATTTCCGTTCTGCCGGGATGCTCCGATGGGCCGTCGTCTGCACCCCACTCTTCGGCTCCCCCGTCTTCCTCCACAGACATGCTGGCGCGCGCGCGCGTGCGACTCCGAAAGCTCCTCGTCCTTTTCGAGAGGCTCGAGCTTATTGCCGGCAGGCGGGGTCTTCTGTGCAAGAGTAAGGCTCAGCCAGTTTAGATTGCGAAGGCAGCTGTTCCTCTTCGGCCCCGTCTTCGCCCCCAACCCCCTCCAGGTCGACCGGCACCGGCCTTGCAGTCTTAGGCCTTATGATATTCGAATTAAGTGTTCAGCAGTCCCAGTCGCTCTGATCCGCACGTGCGGGGTGCTACGTATTTTTCTTTTCCGCATCCTCCTCTTCTCATCCTCCCCCCACGCATCATCTTCTTCCTCCTCCTTATCCTAAGTCAACTCATCCCCCCTCACCTCCCCCTTCATCCTTCTCTTCCCATCTTCCTCACTCTTCAAAACCTCAAAGACAGATTGTAAGGACCTCCCGAGCGAGGCGCTGGTGTCAACACGCCGGGGGAGGCAATACAGATACACACCCATATTCTTACAGACAACCACTACATAGTATCGAGACGTGCCAGGAACATGAAGTACACGTATGGACATCTCCGCATCGAGTACTTGCATTTTGGGGATGTTATGTATGCGAAGTGCGCTACGTCCTCGTGGCTATGTACTGTAAGCTAAGCCTGGCAAGCTACGCAAGCGGAGTCCTCTTGAGACGTTGCGGGGGTCTGTTTGGTTGTTTGGGGCCGTCTTGTGTCGTCGTGAACCCATCCAGGTCATGCGCAGCCGATCGTCCAGTTCGCATCTCGTTTGCACGTGCAGCGCTACCTCGTCTTAATCGCTTGGTGGTGGTTGCTGCCCGAGGTGAATTTCGCCCCATCGCCCGATGTGCCCCCCATGTGTGCGACGCAATGAGTGAGATGCAACATTGCCCATGATGTGTCATGTGAGCGCTCTTGGGGGTAAACGCAACAAGTGGGCAAAGCGGCGGGGCACTGTATGCGCCATGCGCCCAGTGTGGCAGCCTTGTGGTTTGGGGGCGCATGTGTTTGTGCAGGTCTTCGAGTTCGCATCCATCACTACTTGATAATGGTGATTGAGCGATACGGCTGTCGATTGCTTACTATCTATGTCTCGTTGGCTCGTGCTAAGGGTAGTATTGCCATTGCACTTCTGTAGAGGGCTTTCTTTCCTGTGAGTGTTGTGTTGAGCTCCTCGCGACTCCTCCGCAACCTTGTCGGGTCGAGTCTGGGGCCACAGGCCGAACAGCACTGCGTGTCTCAACTGCCCTGCGTGCAGCTTTGGGCGCATGCCGCGCAGGGCGAGGCCCTCAGTTCCAATATGGGGAGCCTAGGTAGCATCGACGAGTCTGCTTTAGGTTTGTTTCAGTGGGTGAGTGCCTCCGGTAAGGCTACAGCCGTAGACGGGCTAACTGCGATGCAGGCAACGGCGATGTAGGCTTCGGTAGTGTGGGAACGCGTGGCTCGCGCTTGCCTGCTATGCCGCTGTGTCGTGCTCGCTGGATTCATTCGCAGATCGGACATGTAGGAAAATGTGGTTCGCAATTTCCTACAACTTGGACCCTACATCACCGTTAAGCAACACCGCCGTTAGCCCGGCCTTGGTACAGCAGCCGTGCGCAGCAGCCGTGCAATTGTGTCGTAGGGTTTTTCAAGGGCGGCGTTGGATGACAAAGGTGCGCGGACTAGCTCTGGTGGGTTGGGAGGCCCGATGATTCTCCATTGCAGGATTGCTTCGGCCCAGCAGGCGACAGACCAGACATTCATGTCTATCACTTTCCGGTGTATTTTTGTTTGCCAGCTTGTGCGGTTCAGCGCTATAAGCTTGATCCCTCCTTAGAGGAGCAATAACCATAAATTATTGGAGGTCCGCGCGGAGCGCGCCAGGGGCTGCGCCGCAGGCGCTGCCAGGGGGGTCAGCGCAGATCCGAGAAATCCGCGCAGACTTCCGAAAGTTTATGTGTATGTCGTTTTTTGTTCCTATATTCCCTTTTATTCTTCCCTCATTCCTCCTCGAACTCCTCCTGGACAACGTGATGTTGCTCGACCCCTCTCGTCGGTCTGGCCCCTCCCATTTCCCCTCGATCGGCTGTGGCACGAGTCAGGGCAGGAGATGCGACGAGGCTCGTCTGTCCAGCTCTCGCGTCGCCGGGGAGCTTGTCAGGAATTGAACAGCAACGAACTGAGGGCATGAAGAAGGCGGTTCACATGCTTCCTTCTCTTACGATCTCCCCTCCTCCCCTCCTCCTCCCCTTCCTCCTCCCCTTCCTCCTGCAGAGAGGGGTTTGGCCTTGATGCCTTTTCTCTTGGCTCCCTCTCTCCGAGGTCTCTCCGGGAGCGCAGGACCACGGCATATTCGAAACATTGGTAAGTGGAATCGGGAGGGGATGCAGGAGAACGACGGGGAAAAGGGGGGCGGAGAGCGAAAGGAAGAGGTGAGGGAAGGCAGGTACAAAGTCAACAGCGCCGAGTGTTCCATCCACAAGACCAGCCGCTGAGGCTCCCTGGCCAAAGTTGCTCGTGTCTAGCTCGTAGCGGGCAGAACACACACACACACACACACACACACACTCCATTGCCACCGCTGTTCTGCCGTGCTGCTTTCACACGGCTACGAACTCTTCGCATGTTAAATTCGAACACACGGTGCCAGGTCAACCTCATTCATTCTCTCACTTCCTCGGACGAGGCCTGCCAGCCTCCTTCTCCGACTTGACGCCCGTTATCATGTGCAGAAGATCCCTATATACCCTCCTCCCTGGTTGGCGCTGCCTCGCTGCTGGACACCTGGGGCGGCCATCTGAGAGCGAAGATGGGGCTCGACGCTGAAGCACTCGACCACGAGATACTGGAACTTCCCCGTCCACGACGGGTAGTTTACCAGCTTGGCGGCCCTGGGGCACATGATGTCTGTCACTGCGTCTGCATGCTCCTGCTCAAGTGGGATCCTCTCGCACTTGATATTTACAGCGGAGACTCCAGGGTGCCCTGGGTTTCTTGGGTTTCGTTGGTTGTGCTATAGAATGCGTGACGTTCCCACATCCAAAATCAATGGACGTCCTGGTGTCTCAGGGTTAGGTTTCTTGTGAAAGGTTTCTTGTGGACTGGTCTCCACTGTACACGGTGTTGGCTCGCTCCCCATTGGCCTATCTCGACTTGGCATCGGCCTCCAACTTGCCCATGAGCCTCTCTGTCCCTGGCGGCGTAGCCATGACCGTCCCGCTGTAAAACAAAACGTCTATGCGATAGAATGCTTCCGCCCTCGGTCGCCTCCACCACCACGGCTGCCGTATCCTGAGCCTGAGCCTGTGCGCACTCACACACACAAAATGTGACCGTGATTACGCTGGTGCCCTTGATTCGCTAGAGAGGCTGCACCGCAATCTTCACATTGGACATGTTCTCCGGTGGACCTGAGGAGTCACCAACCATCTCTCGTTGTAGAACCGAGTTCGCCGAGAGGCATCGCTCGGGTAGCGCACGGCGAACTCCACGGAGCGCAACTGAGAAAAGCCATGGTTGAACTACGTAGCGCGTTCTCGAAGAATATTTCGAGCCAGTCTGAGTGCGGAACCTGGCTGTTTGTGTTCGCGTTGCTTGGTGTCGTTCAGCACGCTTGCTCCTACGGCTAGTTCGTTCGTTCTTGTTTGTTGCTGTTGATCTGCGCTGTTGCTCAAGTAGCTCTGATCGGACTCGCTGCTTGCGCCGCTGTCTTTCTATCTGCTGCCCACTTGAGATGGCATACGTTAACGTGTAACGGATACCACACCAGATTAAGGAGATCCATTGGGCTAGCTTCATATGTTGCTCGTCCGTTTGCAAATTGGCAGTGAGCCGGTGCCCACCCCAAAGTCGTTCGCAGTCTAGCTGGAGCTTATCAGACGATGACGGCATCGATGTCAGCGCGTTTGTCTTTCATTGGCGCCTATGACCCCTTCACCTTATCATGCGCAGATGTGCAGTCGATCACGGCTACCCGAGGCCTTTTTCCGCCATTGGCATGACGGGCCTTTGAGTCAAACTTAGCACCAAGGTCTTCTTGGACCAGACATAACATCCACTCAGGATGGTCGAGCCCGCCTGCGAGTGCCTGCACCCGTTCTGCTAGCGTGGCGGCACTGCTCTATTCAGACTGGGTAACTTCCAGACGAGAGGGGGCCAGCTCGACTCCTCACCAGTCAGTGCACGTCGGTCCAGCCCGGGTGCCCTCACGAAGAGCATCCGCGAACGCCGTGTCCGAGTGCACCACGTGGCCCCTGCGGGTCGATCGAGATGGACCAGATGGCCACCGCCTGATCCGAGAACTGCCTCGCCCTGCGGACCATCCTGTTGGTCGTCTCCACGACCCCGATCGTGGATGCATTTCTATAGCTGTTGCTGTGCAAGGCTGTGACCTACACGCTGGGTTCTGGACGCGACTGGGACTGCAGCTCCGACACCCTGAAATCTCCTGGCTGGCTGGCTCCGTCTCATCAGCTTTGCTCGTGTCGATCTTCGAAAGGCGCATCTTCGGGGCCAAAGACGCCTGAGAGAAAGTGACATTAAACGTCGCATCGCACTGACACAGCTGAGCACCGCAGAAGTCACCGATTCCGAACCTCCACTTCTGGAAGGCCAGCCTTCTCCTCATCTGGGCGATGATATGCTCGAACCGTTCTCCTTCGCCTCCTGTAATCTACCATCCACGTGTATGACTAGCACCCTCGTGAGCCGATCGCCTTCACGACAAAAAAACATGCATGGGTCCAGGCACGACCTGGCAATGCTCAGCCTCCAGGGCGACCGAGGCAAATTTGCTGAACCACCGCTTTGGTGCGACGCTCGGTCCATACAGGGGGACGTACATGTGAATGAGCACGTCTGGCACCACACCTGGGATACTATCTTGCGGCCGACTGACGCACAGCGACCCGCCTAGACGATTCAGAGGGTCACTCTCCAGAAACGCGCCCAGCCGCACGCGGTTGCCCGCGATCAGCTGCAGCGCCGCCGCCTTGGCTCACCGTCGGCGCCTCCGTATCTCATCTGTCTACCCACCAGCAGCAACAGATCAGGATCGCCAAAGCCCTTGACCGCCAAAGCCCTCTTGACCGCGACCCCCTCCTTTCGCATGAAGGTATGGCATGATATGGCATGGTCGACGTGATGGCACGGCTTCCGCCCGGACTGAGGACCATGACGCTGTTCTTCTCGTCGCGAGTCGTAAGCCACGTTCCACTTCCTTGGAGTTCAAGAATTACCCAGCACGCCACCATTGGCTTTCATTCGTGAAGCTCCTTTCTGTTCTTCTTTGCCACCAAGAAGCACGCACCGTCAGTGTTTACGTAGCCCCGCACCCCGTCGATCACAAGGACTTCGTCCGCGGGGATATCCTCGGCCGCGCTGACGACAGCTCCTGCGCTGCCTCCTGCCTCAAAAGGCTCCTCCCGGGAGGCTCAGAACGACGTCGGAGTGCGTGATCTGCCGTCGACAATCGAGGAGCTTGAGGGTCATCCAGTGGAAAAAGTACACGCGCGATGAATGTACGGGTAATGGACGTCCGAGCGATGGCGAGTTCCCGCTCGAGATGTCCCCACACTTTATTCGCAGACGAGGCCCCCGCTCGAGACATCCTCACAACTTGCTGAGGAGCGAGACTGCCGCTCGTGGTGTTCTCTCGAGCGATTCAAACTGCCAGGTGTGAGGAACCTTGCGCGTCTTACGGGTATCCTGATGGCTG